>SCDZ01000250.1:0-162244 GCA_004143845.1 Drosophila lacertosa | reverse complement strand
CAGATCATTGCGCCAATCTGGAGATATGGATGCCAGATCTGGGGGATGACATGTGATAGTCAGATCAGGAGAATCCAGGCTGCTCAGAACAGAGTAGCCAGAATTATCACCGGCTGCGAATGGTACGTCCGCAACTCCACCCTGCACAATGACTTGAAACTCGCCACAGTGTTCGACGAATAATAAATATGCCTTAATAATAAAATAAAAAAAAAAAAAAAAAAAAAAAATAAAAGTTATACTGATGACACAATGAAACCCATATTCAAAATATGACATCGTTACACATTTCTTTATGCAAGAGCAAGCTAAAATAAAAAATCCGTTGAAAATAAGAGCTTATTAAAAAGAAGTAAAAAAAAAGGATTTAAAATAGAAGTAAATAGGAATACACCCCGATAAAAAGAAGTTGAGGGTAGTATCAAATTCTATAGTGCCCTATAAAACATTACACATATCAATAATGGTGATGATACATTGAATATTATCGCGATTACGGAGAATATATCTTTATTAAATACTTTATGCAAGAGAAAGTTAAAATAAAAAATCCGTTGAAAATAAGAGCTTATTAAAAAGAAGTAAAAAAAAAGTTAAAAGATTTTAAAATAGAACTAAATAGGAATATACCCCGATTAAAAGAATTTGAGGGCGGTATTATCAAATTCTATAGTGGTCCTATAAAACATTACACACATCAAAAATGGTGATGATACATTGAATATTATTACTTGGGTTAAACCAGCCGATTACGGAGAATATATCTTTATTACATACTTTATGCAAGAGAAAGTTAAATAAAAAATTCTTTAAAAATAAGAGCGTATTAAAAAGAAGTAAAAAAAAAGTTAAATAAAAGATTTTAAAATAGAAGTAAATAGGAATATACCCCGATAAAAAGAAGTTGAGGGTAGTATTAAATTCTATAGTGCCCTATAAAACAATACACACATCAGTTATACTGATGACACAATGAAACCCATATTCAAAATATGACATCGTTACATATTTCTTTATGCAAGAGAAACTTAAAATTAAAAAAATACGTCGAAAATAAGAGCTTATTAAAAAGAAGTAAAAAAAAGTTTAAAAAAGATTTTAAAATAGAAGTAAATAGGAATATACCCCGATTAAAATTTGAGGGCGGTATTATCAAATTCTATAGTGGTCCTATAAAACATTACACACATCAATAATGGTGATGATACATTGAATATTATTACTTGGGTTAAACCAGCCGATTACGGAGAATATATCTTTATTAGACACTTCTTTATGCAAGAGAAAGTTTAAATAAAAACAATATCCGTCGAAAATAAGAGCGTATTAAAAAGAAGTAAAAAAAAGTTTAAAAAAAGATTTTAAAATAGAAGTAAATAGGAATATACCCCGATTAAAAGAATTTGAGGGCGGTATTATCAAATTCTATAGTGGTCCTATAAAACATTACACACATCAATAATGGTGATGATACATTGAATATTATTACTGGGGTTAAACCAAGCGATGTGCGGGGAAATATAACTCTATTACATACTTCTTTATGTAAGTTATAAAAAAGAAATAGAAAAGAAGAAAAAAAGTAGAAAAAAGAAGAAAAATAAAATAGTTAAAAAAAAGAGTACAAAAAAAGAGTCAATTATGATTCGACAGCTAGCAAAGGCTAGAGTCGAATAAATTTAACTCGGACGTACTCTGCTATTTATAGTAAAATCCGTCAACTTAAACGATAACGATAATTATTTTTTGGTATGTTCCTTAGTGGAGAAAGTAATTAAATACTAGAAATCAGTTGAATGGTATTCGTTTATCGTTATATATTTTAATAATACTACATGAAGTTCGCAAGTAAGTGAATAATTTTGTTAGTGGCTTAGTTAAATTAATAAAAATCGTTTTAAGGCCAGTGCCGAACATTCAATGGGCATCGGGAAGGCACAAATTTTAGTTGCCCAACAGCAATGGCTAATAAAGAGACTACGACTGCAATTGGGGCCTGTTAAGTTGGCTTGAAGAATTTCGTGGGCAGGACTTGGAAAAGTGGAAAAAGGGGTGTGGGGGGGGGGGGGGGAAGGGGGCTGAAAATTACCCGTTCGCCAGCGAACAATTCAAGTGTGTGTGGCTGATACTCGTATGTGTGTCTGTGTGTGTGTGTGGCCATAAGGGTGAAAGTTTTACTGCTTGCTTACAGAGATTCTTTTCTGATGATAAATTAATTTATTATGTTCGAATTGAAGCACTCGCAGCGAGAAACGAGAGCCCGGCCAGAAGGAGACGAAGACGCAGACCGAGCCAATGTTGTTAATGTGAGCGGATGTAACAGCCATTGCCAGGCCAGGACTAGAGTCAAGTAAATGCACACACACACACACACACACACATACGCACACACACACACACATAGGTTGGCAGATATGTACGTGTGAACTGCTTTTGCTTTTGGCTGAGGACGGAGAATCAAATGCGGGCTGCCAGAACGAACTGAGTATGTGTGTGTGTGTGTGTGTGTTTTCAACCCTTTAGCAAATGTGTAAGCAATTACAACGGCAGGAACAACAACAACAACAAATATGGAAATAATGAACAACACCATCTGACCACTTGAATAATTCCAAAGTGGCGGGCGACCGTCGGACCAGAGAGAGCCGGGTGATGTTTTAATTGAAAGCAACTCGCATCCAGCATGGCGTACAAAATGTGACAAGCACAGCGACCACCCAACCAACCACCCACCCACCCAAGCAAAGCCAACCCAAGCCAAGCCAAGCCAAAGCCCAAGTTAGCCAAATATGGCGTCTGTTTTAGGCCATGAAACATGCGTTGATTACCCAGCCAGGGAGTGTTCTGTCTGTCTATGTGTAGGTGTGTGTGATATAAACATATATATAGTAAGTATATGAAGCAAGGAGCAAGATTTCGTCCACTGTCCACTGACATTAGTAAAAAGTTAAAAACACGCATGAAAATAAACAAAAAATAACTAAAAAATTATAACCCAGCTCTGAATTGAATTTTCTTTCGGCCATTCCCAGTGAAGGGAAAACTTCTATGGTAGGCTTAGTAGAGGGAGGGGTTTGTAGGGGGCGGTGTTCGGTGTTCGCTGTTCGGTGGGCGTCGACAAACCGGAAAGCAAAGAAAGTCAAAGAACAAATGTCTGAGGCTCCGCCATCGGCGGCGTCTGTAAGGACACACAAAACATTCGTAAGGGCAAACAGCGGCCCGCAACGCAACATGCGCGACTAACAAAGTACCCTGTAAAAACCAATGGAAATTAACTAAAAAATAATATAAATAATAACTAATAAATAATGTGAACATTAATAAAAAATGTTAACTTTCTAAACGTTCTACATAAGCAAAGTACTAATTAAATATACCCTGTAATAGTTGCTAGTTTCTAGAGCAGAGCCTGTACAGCACTTACATATAGTTTTTTAAAAACGATTAATGTCGTAAAAAATACTAAAACACTTAATTAATTAAAAATAATAAAATAAAAAATAATATAATAAATAATAATTAAATAAAAAAACATAGTTTTTAATAGAAACAAAAAAATTACAAAAATTTAAAAATAAACTACTATAATCAATTTAGAGTATTAACATACACATATAGCATATAAAATAGTTTTTTTGGGAAATGTTAAAGAAAAGTTAACTTTAAGGCAAGGAACTTGATTTGTTTAAACAATTTCTTGGCGTGTATATTTTCGGAGCATGCATTATCTATTCGGAATTCGTTGCCCAGACCACGGGCAATAGGCCTGGCCCAACCAACGGGGCTGTGTTCACACACACACACACACACACATACGTACGTATGTTTGTATGTATATATATGGAAGTCCTTTTGGGGTGCAGAGGGGATGCATTTTCGCATTGCCGCCGCAAACCAAGTCAAACGGAGGAGTTGAGCTCCCGTTTCTGCCCCAGTCCCAGCTCCAGCTCCAGCTTTAGTTTCATGTGTGTGTGTGTGTGGATATCGTGCTCTAGAGACCAAATGGAAACTTAAGCCTTTCTTTTGTGCCCGGCTAAGGACTCTCATACTGTCCATGAACCTTGCTGGCGCTTTGGCGTTAGGAGTGGAAGCGCGTGGAGCTGGCGACTGTGGTTGCGAACGGGTTGGGAGGGGGGAGGGGGGAGAGCAAGGAGAGCTGCGTCCTTTCAATGCATCCTTTTTGGCGCGCACAAAATTCGTGTTCGTCTGCCCAGCGACTAAGTGCGAATGTGTTTGTGTTTGTGTGGAATGCACTGTCCTTACAGAGAGAGAGAGAGAGAGAGAGAGCGAGAGAGCGCATTGAGTAGGGGCTTTGGGTGCGGGGTAGTTGGGCCACAGGACACATGGCAGGACATGGCACGCTCGCTCGCGCGCTCGCTGGCTCGTTAATAAGAGCCCCCAAGGCTCGCCACAGCCGCCGGGCGGACTTAGCCCCCCCCCCCCGCCCACCAGTCGGTGCTACCTGCCACCCACTCCGCCCCCGCCCCCGTCCCCGTCCCAGCCACGCCCACAACAGCCCGCTGTGGGTTTCTTGCTAAATGCGCGGCGCTGTCCAAAGCACATGCGATATATGTAAAGTTTGTATAATAAAAAATAGAGAAACAAAACAAAAAAGAAGGGAAAATAATGAATAAAAGAATCATTAAGCCGGCGAATGTGTGTGCAAGGATGCAAGGATATGCAGGCTACTGCCACCAATACAGCGGCGACAACTCGCTGCCCTCGCTGCACTCAGAGAAACAAGCTGTTACTCATAAATAAACCCTGATCTAAACTTAATTTGAATCCATTTAGATTATTATTTATTTAAGAGATAATTTTTCCTTTCTTCAAAGAGCCCAATTAATAAGAATAAGAATTTCGCTGAGTGTAGTTTGTGCCTGGTGGGGTTGCTGCTGCGGTGGGTGCAGTGGTGCTGTGGTGCTGTCCCCTTCGCGTGCTGCATGGCTGACATTCAATGACTTCTCCAACTTTTCAGTGGGTTTTTGTGCGCTCTTCTTCTTCCTGAAACAATCTGTGTGTGTGCTTCTCTGTGTATGTGTGTGTGTGTGTGTTTTTTGTTGTTCTTTCGACTCTTTCAAACAAATGCGAATGCAATTGTGACTTGGCTTTGGCTTTGCCTTTGCCACACCCACCGCCCACATTCGCGTTTATTTGGAAAATCCATTTGTCCACCTTGCCTCAAGGAGACCGCGTGCTTCGCCTGCTCCCGGCATCCGCCTCTAAATGCCAGACGGACTTTTGCTTTGTTGCCACGTTTTGTTGCACAATTGCAACCGGGCAATGCGCTGCGGCAGCGCCAAGTGGCAAGTGGCAAGTGGCATGTGGCAGACCATTGAACGCATCCTCAACTGTCGCTGGCATCTTTAATGACTCGCAGATCCAGCGATTGCCCGATTCAAATACACTCATTTCATTCAAATATGGCCTTGGCTTCAGTTTAGACCAAATTGCTTGAGTTACGAAAAGATATTTAAGTTATTCGATTTATTGACTTTACTTTTGGAACTTCTTAAATTTCCCGTTTTCAGATGAACTTTGGCTTAGCCAATATACTCACTTTTACTGTGTGAACAGAGTATTGGAAACGAAAACACCTAAAAGGAAATATGTTAAGCAATTTGTGGGCTTAAATCGGGATAGTAAATAAATCATTGGCAGAACAACGTGGAAAAGGACTCGATTCCCAAGCTAGTTAAACATCTAGTTAAGCTTACTGATATCATATATATATATATACATATACATATTTATATTTAGACATATACCCTATAATTTTACTTGTTACTTTTGTCAATTAGATTCCGCTGAAGAACTTGCAATTCAGCAGCATTTAAATATACATATATAAAATACATATATTCACTTACTTTAAATAAGTAGTAAATAAATTATTAACAGCTATTCTTAGCTACATATCTTTAAAACGAATACAACATAAAAACTGAATGTTTAAATTATTAATAAATCAATAATTAATTAATAGATAATATTTAATAAATTAATTAATTAAAAAATTAATAAATAGATAATAAGATTATTAAATACTTTTTAAATTAAATTTGTTATAAGGGATTTATTTATTTTTTATTGTATAAAACAATTTAAATTAAATTTATAAACAATTAAATACGCTTTTTAAATTGAATTTTATTTAAATATTTTGTATTTTATTTTATATTTAATTAATTTATTATTATGTACAACATCTTTAATTAAATTTATGGGCTGACTTTGAACGCAACTTAGTCGATTGTCGAAGTAATTTTAATTTTATTATTTATACTTATTAACTTAAAATAAATATACAAAAGTCTTTTGGCAAGATTTTTTAGGTAATGTTATTTGGGCCTTTTCTCGTAATCCTTTCAAAGGATTCATGTGTTTTTCTAATAGCTCCATATTCACAGTTTGTTGGTAATCGACATCTTCAATTTTATCTCTATCGATATTTTACAGTTTTTAACTACCAAGTAGATTATTAATCTATAGATTTTTTACAGGTATGTTTTAATTGTGTTTTCATATATTTGCCACATATATCGCCAGGTGGAAGTAATGCAAAGGGTTTGGTATTGCAAAAGTGATATATCTGACAAAAATATAAATATTTCAGGATTGGGACTCATCGCAGAACTAAGCACTGCTTTGTATGTTTAAATGAATGGAGAGAGTTAAAAAGATAAAAAGTATTTTTGGAGCTGTGCTCGAGTAGCTAATTTAATTAAATTTGAATTTCGCAGTTGGCGCTCGTTTAATTGCGCTTGTTTAAGTTTATGCGACGCGTGCTGATTGCAGGCAGGGACACCAGGCAGGTCCTGGCCGAGGTCCAGGTGCAAGTACAGTTAGTTGCAGGCCCAGTTAGTTGGTTGGCAAGGCATGTTGTAATGTTAACGGCTCGTCAAAGAGTTGCGACTGCTGCTGATGTGGCAGGTGGCAGTTGGCATGTGGCATGTGGCATGTGTCAGTTGAGATTGTTGCACGTTCGTTTAGCGAGAGATTAGCTCGACTCAACTGAGACGAATCGTCAAATTGTGTCGCCCTTGTCTCGACTTGTCTCGGCCTTAATTAAATTCCCCGACAAGCGCTAATTGCGAGCTAACTGAAAGTGAAACGCCAAAGGTCAGCGGGTCAACAATGTTGGCAAAAGGTTCAATTAGCCCAGCTCAAAAATCATGCAAATAATCATTTAAAAAACTCGTTCTTTTCCCCCAACATCCCAGCATCCCATCAGATCAACAGATCAACAGATCATCAGATCAACAGATCATCAGATCAACAGATCAACAGATCCCGCAGAGGTTAATTGTTCCAATTGAAAAGCCGACCAATGGCCAGCGGCCGAGATGCCGGCCGGGGTTGTGATCTCGCACTGATGCTGTGCAGAGGCCAAAGCCCAAAAAACGGGATGACAAATTTGCCCTTTTATGCCCGAAAAGTGAAGAGCAGCAACCCCCTTTGAAAGGACATGGCAACCGGTTCCAGGCCAAAGCGGAAGCTGCGCTGTGCGTGTGTGTGTGTGTGTGTGTGTGTATTTGTGTGTGTTTTAATGTCGCACACTATTTATTAGCCTTAGGATTAATAAATCTATTTGGTCACCGTCCTAATGAAATCACCAACGCCAAGCCTCCAACTCTCGAATCAGGCTCCAAGACGCAAACCCCAAACCCCAGCTGGCATCTGTGTGTTAGTCTCTGTGTGTGTGTGTTTGTATTTGTTGATGCGGCTGACACAACGCCAGAAGATATGTATCTTCACACACACTCCAGTTGGGCCACAACAGCTGCCCCCAAAGCCCGCGAGCAATGCCCGAGGAGGCAGCGGCCAGCAAATGAGCCCCAGCTTGGGGGGAGGGAGGGGGGAAGGTCTGCTCGAAAGTTGCCAATTTGCCTTTTTGAATTTACGCATAGCTAAAAGTATCCTTTCGGAAACCACAAATATTTACCCAGCTCAAGGCTCAGGTCTGCGGTCGCCTCGAGTCCTACTGCCCCCCAGTTACCCCCCCCCCCCCCCCACCCTTCCCCCATCAGTTCAGTCGACGCCATTGCGTTAGTCGTCTGCCCTAACCAAAACCCATCTGTTGGCCACCTTCATCTCCGGCCTCCTTTTGGGCCCGCAAGCCACTTGCACTGACTGCCTGGCGGCTGTCCTCCTTTCGTCCTGTCGTCCTGGCGTCGACGCATTCCACTCGCTCGTCCAGGACTGGCGGCTGGCAATTTTCAAAATCTGTCGGACCATCATTTTCAATCTAACAGCAGCCCCGCCCACCGCCCACCGACGCCTCACCGCCCACCGCCCCCCGCCCCTTGACTGCCCAGCGAACCCCAAAAAGCCCTCGACCAGAACTTATTTTTCCATCTGACACTAGCCAAGTTGGACCAATACTCATATTTACACCATATGTGTGTGCGTGCGTGTGTGCGTGTGTGTTTGCGGCGCCTGGCAAGGACTTTCGAAATGAGATTAAAAACGGTAAATTCCTGCAAGGGTTACACATCCTTCGGCTAAGAGTAATGAATGCGGTTTCTGCCCAAAGTCAAATTTTAGAAAGTGTTTTATTTGACTAGGTTAGCGTCGGCCCGATACTCCACCCGAGCAACCCCCCCCACCACCGCCCCCCCAGCCACGCCCCGCTGGCTGGCGCGGTCAGAGCCCAAAAAAGCCTGCACACGGCCAAAAGCAAACAAAGCGTGTGGCCCAAAAGAACCAGACAGTACGTGTGAAAGAGTGAAAGAGAGGGAGAGAAAGGGAGAGACTCACATGAATAAATGAAAGTTTTAAATTGAAATAACAACAACATTGCATTAACTGCAGTACTGAAAAATTCCCATAAAAAAATGGGGCTAACATTTTTTGGGAATGTCTGATAATAAAAATCATATCGATTAATTCGCGCAATGCTTTCACCACTATAGCATAAGTTATAATTAATATAACAATACTCTATAAAAAAAATGATGGTAAAAAATGTTGGCGTGGTTTAATCCAAATCCAAATAAAAACAAAAGAATAAATAAAAGCTGCTTTAAGCTGCGACAGAACGACATTTAACTGCAGTGTTGCACAACGTTTAATATAAATTAAACAAAATTTACATATATAAAAAATTAAATAAATGTATACAAATTAAATAAGTAAACAAAACTTAGCTAGTGATATACATTTATAAATTATTCGTTAAGCTTTTCAAATTGAACAAACTGCAACTGTTTATTTCGTTTTATTTACACTCAATATATATAAATGTCAACAGCCTTAAAAACAAGACTTAAAATCCTTTTAGACCTACAAAAAGTGCATTGTCAAAACTAAGAGACACATAATTTCTTCTTCTTCGTTTATTACGAATTACAATTATTATTACAATTACAAATGCGAATTAACGGGCTTTTATATTTCAGACGATGTTTAGATAAGTAACTTTATTGGAAGTAAACATAGCAATAAAAGCTCATTTATTTTACGTTAAATAAAAATTAAAATAAAATAAAAATTTTAACATCTGCAAAATCTAACATGGATTCAACTGCAAACAATTTCGCAATAAATTACGAATTAAATGAGGTTACGAATCAAAACCACAGTTAATTAGAGGCTTTTTTTTCAAGTGTACAGCAGTTTTTACGAATTATTGAGATTTCCAATTTAGCTATGGATAAATTATCGGGACTCGACTGTATACAATATAGAAAATAGTACCAAATAAACTATTTAACAGAAACTCTCACTAAATGTGAATGTTAACAGCTTTTAAATCATGCCCACTAAAATACACTTTTAATTAGTTGACTTGAAGTCCTTTCAAATAAATGAATCTGAACCTGAATTTAATAAACCGTTTAACATACTTTGGCTTTGTTTTTCTACACAAGTTAATAGTTGGCGACATAGATTTAACTTTTTTTTAGGTCGCCTAAACTTCTTTGTTCCCTTTTGAGTCATTATATATTACTTTCCTCTCTTTTATTAAATTGCACAACGGATTAACCGTTGCACTATTAATTTCGGGTATTATGCAATCAATATAATACCCTTTATAGCTTTTTCTCCTGTAAAATCTCTCTTCCTTTTCGGCAAATCACTGATCACTCTCTGCTTTTAAAAGGATCAATTGATTGCCATATGTATCTATATCTATCTCTTTATATTAATTCATAAAAATCATAATTTTCACTTTCATAAGTTAGTTTTGTTATTATCAAGCTAAGTATTAGACTTAAGTTAACATGGATATATTTATTTTAACTACTTCTGTCAATTTTAGATGTAGGTTCTATTCCCTTTCCCTTTAGGCCACCCAAAGAATGATAGATATATGACAGACTCCTTCTCATACAACATTCTTCTGTAAATATTCCCCCTTAAAAAATTTACTTATTGTCTTCTAGACAGATTGTAAATAAATCAAATTAAAAACAACAAATAAAAATTGTGTTGATGTTATTAGCTGCTTAATGTTTATATTATCTTTAAGCTTTTACAAAGTAATTTTAGGCGTTTTACATTTAAGTGACTTGAGTTGACATATTTATATATATATATATTATATATATTTATTTATATTATATATTTATTTCAACTCTCCTGCCTATTTATCGGTAGATTATAATAACATCACAAACATCATCTTGCTGTAAACAGAGGCAAATAAAATACCTATCGCATTGGATGATGCTATTAAAAAATTCATCTTTTCTTAGACTTTAAGCAATTAAAATTTAATTATATATATTATAATAACAGGAATATTTTTTAAAAATAAATTACTTAAAAATAGACCTACAAAAAGTGCATGGTAAAATCTGGGAAATATACATTGAACGCAATAATAGAATCTCTTAGTGAAATTAAAGTAAAGTGCTGGACAAACATTTGAAATATTTGATATGGATGGACTTACTGTCCATCAAGTGCAGTGTTGTAAAATGGCATGTCGACAACAAGTTGTAAAATGAAACTTAAGACTAACTAACAAGCTGCAAACTGCCCGAAAAAGGCGTTTATAATCAGACAATCGAAAGTTTTGAAGCTAGCAAAAGCAGAAGTGGAATACTTTTGGCCGCCTCGCTGGGATTAAGCCCCGTCCAAGGATTGGCTGTGGAATTGTATATTGCCTACTTGCGGATATTTGGCGCTGGCCGCACAATTCGAAAACATTGAAACATTTTGTAGGCATTTATGCAACTCATTTGATTTACGATTCGCTTTAATGGGTTGGCCGCGGCTGGCAGCGACGAGCACGTACATGCCACAAGCTGCTTTGCCAAGCTGCCGTCGAGTCGAGTCGAGTCAGTGCCTCAACGGGGCACCGACAAGGTCGCCACTGCTAACCTTTAATCCCTCATCCGCTCCCGCTCCCTCTTGGTGTCTTTGTCTCTGTCTATACCTCGTGCGTGCCTACATATTTCTATATCCATTTGAATTTGTTGGCTGTTGTTGTTGCCTTCTGTTGGCAGCTGAACGTGCAGTGTTTAGAAACACACTCGTCCCAAGTTGCCAAACCAGATGCAATGGCTGCGTCTCCCGTTACCATTTACCATTTGCACGGCCGAGCTTATCAAGGGTTGAAAAGCGACAAACGTTCCGAGCGCATTTCAAGCTCAACAAATTACCAAAGGCCAACGTCGTTGCTGACCGGCCGACCAACGGCCAGCCGAATGTCCTGCCAGCCTACCCCTCTGTCCAACCCCTGGGACGGGGTCCGGCCCAGGCCGAGGCCCATTGTGTGTAAATATTTTGAGGCACGCGTGTGTTCCTTGCTCTCATTATAAAGTTTAGCAATCAACCCTCAAAGCGTCTGCAACAATCACACACACACATACACACATACACATATATACACATATACATATATAATTACAACTTATGTACATTTGGAATTAGAAGTGAATATATTTTTGTGCACTCGACGCACCCAAAGCTGTGCAGATCGCAACTTCAAAGGACATTTTATATGACTCTACTTAGTTTAATGACATCCTTGCTAGCAAGTTCAGCACGAGGCGGACTTTTGTCTAAGTTTTTTTTTTTATTTAATTTGAATTTTATAGTAATTGAAATATTTTATAGTTTTCCGAAACTAAAACTTTTTTGCTTGAAGCAAACAATTTAATTTAATTTAGTTTACTTACTTAGTTATTGTCTTAATTAAATAAAAGAAATCAGTATTCTAAAACAACTTATTCGATATAGAATATGGAAAACGCTTTTAACAGATACGAAAAACAATTCATATAGTAATATTGATTTTATTTTATTTTAATTCACAGCCAACTTTCCTTTAAGTCGAATATTGTTTGGTAGAATTTTTGAACACAGTTTCTTCAGATTCTATGAAGATAATTCTTTTAAGCATTATTTGAATTTTTTAGAATTTAAGATAAACTTTCTTGAACAACCCAGCTTGAAAATTTTTATTCAGGTATAACTTAAACATGATACCCTGCACAGTTCGAAATATTTGCCAGCAAGGATCATTTAACGTTGACAAGTGGCAAAAACATCTACAATATCTTGTTGCTTGTGCTGTGAATGGTTTCATGAAATAATGTTTATGTGTATTTAAATTTTAAAATTAGCTCGCAATTTTCAATGGAGTTGAATTACATGCTGGGGCCACTTTGGCGTGCTTTGCTAATTGTGAGCAGGAAACTTCCAAGGCTGGACATCTTGCAACTGATGAGGAGGCAGTGTTCACACAGATACACACACACACACACACATACACTTATATAATACAGTTGGACGGCAAATGGATGCGCATCGTAATGGCGGCGGGTGGATTTACGGCTGGATGGTCGGCTGGCAGCCAAAGGCCGTCGACAGTCGTCTGTCCAGCCGGTGGTGTTTGCTTGCCGGCAGCAATAACCCTTTTTCACACACACACACACACACACACACATAGAGAGAGCTGTGTTCGCCCACTCTCGCCATGGCGGACGCAGTGCGCCTGCCTGTCCGCCATCGCCCATCGACCATTGCCCAACGGCCGCCACCTCGAAAAACCCATCTCATTAAATAATTCTGACCATTTGAAAGCGAATTTAACCTTTTGTTCTTGCCGAGAACGTGAGAACAAGAACCACAACCAGAAACGAGAACGAGAACGAGAACGAGAACGAGATGGAAAATGCGACCAACTTTTGTTGTGGGGATGGGAAAATGGGGGAAATGGGGAAATGGGGGCTCGGCCATGGTGGAGATTCCGCTTGGGAATTGAGAGCATTACGAGTCAGCCATGTGAAGCTGCAGCCATGTCGTAAAAAACCAAATACACACACACACACACACATGTGAACACACACATACACACACCTACACACATGGTAGCTATATAAAACTGTAAACAAAAGCCGACGCTGGGGGCCTTTTGTGCTCGTTGGCGACTTGGCTTCGGTTTTTTGGCTTCTAATTGTTGCCCTGCTCCTGCTGGTCGTCCTTCACGTTGTCGTTGTCGTTGTCCTTCTCCTTCGTTGTCACCCGAAACTCACGTGTGTGCCATATGTGTGTGTGTGTGCGTGTGTGTGTATTGGGTGTAAATTAATTTGAGACCACTCGAAATATATTTAAATGCGCGTCCTTCTCTCTTTGTGCGTTTGCATGTGTGTGTGTGTGTGTGTGTGCTTATACCTTTGAAAAGTATTTCAAACAAATCACAAACAGATATTCGACATTCATTGTTTTTAGGTCTAGACACGTTGAGTTGACAAAAACCCACCCAAAGAAAAAACCTTCTCCCATCCCATCCGTACCCAACCCAGCTGGGGGAACTACACACATTCCGCTTTCGTCAAGCAAATAATTTGCTTATGATCAACATTCCGACAACACTCAGGAAATGCCAAGGCGCCATTTACCGTTCGTCAGCACTCCCCCAAAAAGCAGATTATGCAATTGTCTACTTCGAACCCAAGACGAATGGGTGAATAGTGAATAGGATATATGTTTTTTTTTAATCTGTAAATAACTGCCGCTAGAAATCTTAATTAATTTTGCAATCACATTTCATGTTACAAATAATTATTGGTATGTCAAAAATTAAAATATTTAAAATAAATTTATTTTATTTAGTTTATGCAACACAACATTTTTGACAGATATTTTATTTTTATAGTAGTTTAATATGTAGGAAATATTTTACAGGTCACAGTTGTCAGGCGTGCCTAGAAAATCCTAGAAAATAGAAAAGAAAAAAGTTCTTAATTCAATAATTTTTTGTATTTATTATATTATATATTATATTATTTTTTCCATATGGTAAACTTAAAAGCTGTCTAAAATAAGAAGACAGACTTATGCACAGTTTCATTGAGAGAGAGTCCTAAAATATATACAAAAAATATTTGTATATTTATAGAATCAAAACTTGCAAGAAATAAGAATCTGATCGATAATAAAATATCTAAACAACCCAATAAAACAATCAGATATATATGTATAATGTAAGTAAGCGTATCTGGAATGCGATCTAAGAACTTTAAATTGAACATATGGCTAGACCAAAGAGTTTGGCAATTGAATCAACTCTCGTTGGTTTTAGCTTAGGTAAAAACTGAAACTTGAGCTATGCTAATGCCCAACTCAGGTAATTTTTCACCGATCCAAACTTTTTCTCTCCCTATCCTCGCCCGCTCTCCTCTTGATCCGCCATCTCTTTCACACTAAGCGCAGCATTAGTTTGTTAGGGGTTGTTTAATAGCTGAGATCGGTAACTACCCCTAGAGAAAAGTCGAAAACCGCGGATTGGGCAGAACATAATTCCAATCAGATCGGGGAGGCGCCTGCTCAGTGACCTTTTGCAGTGCCACGTGGATCATTATATCGGACGCTACTGTAGCGAATATCCTAGCGGATCAGCAGAGTAGCAGAAAACGCGTCAGTCGTGAAAATTCCTTTGAATAACCAGCATTTATCTGAACTCGATCGTGAGCTCAATTTGTCGTAAGTGTTCGTTTGGCTGTTAAGGGGAAGCCCAACAATTCAACAAGTAAAAACATTCTAATCGAGTGAAACTGACTGCACAATACTGTTTGAATTAATAAAAACTACTTTATGTCATAAATATTTTAAAACATTTTTGTAACTTTAGATAAAAGGTTAAATAACTGAAATAATCTGATTTTAAATTCTAACTGTGCAGATAAATAGTTTTTAGTTTAGTTAAATTAGTTTATAACATAATAACGGATAACAATTCTTCATCTATACTATAAACAATAATTCAAGATCATATACAAAAGTCAAATAGTATTTATGAGTGAAAAATCAACTATTAAAATAACCCTAGAAAGGTCTTTATCTATTTTAATTAAGTGTCAATTGAATTTTATTAAATCGTATAATTAAAAAAATAAATAATGTTAGTTTATTTTAAAGTAGCTTCAAGCAAAAGAAACTTGATTTTCATTATTGAACACAGAGCTTAAATTTTAATAAATAAATGTAGAATTTCGAAAGTTTAATAAATGAATTAATTAAAAAATAGAAGGCAAACAATAATTTAGTGCACATTCGAGAGCTGAGTTGGCTTATTGAACCAAATTCAAGCAAAGACAAAAATAAATAATAGGCAATAGTTTTTTAAAACTTTTTTATTAATTAATACTTACAGTTTGTAAATTGCGGTAAATAGTCTTCTTTCTTGAATTTCGAAATCACACGAAAATTAGAAAAAAACAAATTCAAATATTATTTCAAATCAAATATTTATATCATCATTTCATCTGTTACATTTTGTGTATTTATCTAAAAATCACCAAAATTTCATAAAGTAATTGTCGTTAAATTTTGATATTATAACTAATAATTTATAAGTAATATCAAAAATAAAAATAGATTACCAAAGATCTTCAATTAATTTATGTTCACATTACGCTTTAGCTAATTATAAAGTCATTTGTCTTTCTATCGTGCAAGTGAAGGACATTTAATTGCAAGCTGCGTTATCCTGTCCGAATTTGTCAAATGTCTTAACCCTGGCAAAGTGTCAGAAGCGAGTGCATTCACAGGGATTCAGCGGTCTAATCAATTTGAACTTTGCTGCCGTGTTGTGACGCGTGTCTCAAGACGAGCATCAAAAGGTGATCACGAAGGACCCAATGTCCAGTTGTCCTGTTGTCCTGTTGTCCAGTAGCAACCCCAAGACGTTCGGGGCCAAACCAGTTTTGGTCTTGGTCTTGGACCTCGTCCTTTGGTCAACTCGGACGAAAAGTGCGGTCAGGCCAAATGCCAGGCACCCCAATTAGGCGGCCTGTTATAGCTTTTCATGGAAAGCCCTCGAGGAAAATTCTGCCAAATGATTGATTCGTTTATTTCTGCATATTTTTGAGTTGTTTGCTGTCTTGTTTTTCCCTGCGCTCTAAGTGCATTCAAAGGGCCGAAAAAAAAAAATTAATCATGTTTTGCGACCTT
This sequence comes from Drosophila lacertosa, assembly GCA_004143845.1. NCBI lineage: Eukaryota > Metazoa > Arthropoda > Insecta > Diptera > Drosophilidae > Drosophila > Drosophila lacertosa. The sequence continues at coordinate 145,834 of SCDZ01000250.1, read as the reverse complement.
GCAAATGGGCGGAACGGGGGGAAAAGGACATAGGCAGAGGTAAAGGCAACAGTAACGGCATCGGTATCAAGTATCAAGTTACAACACCGGACTCAGCCACTATCCACCGTTGTTGTGGTTATTGGTTTTTTATAAGCCATAAAAATTGCAAATTTGGCCCGCTGTCCATTTGTCAGATGGCCCAATTGACGTTCACATAAAATATGCTATATATACGCATATATAAATATATATACAATATAGAAAAAGAGAGAAAGTCAACATTGCGGGTATTCCGCCGGGAACTGACAAGGGGCCAAGTTTGGTCCTTGGGCCATAACTCTCTGGCACTCAGTCTTTCTCCGAATAATTGACAGTTCGCAATTAGAAATGGATGCAAACGTCCAGTCACATCTCAACCCCGAACAAAAGTATCGAATTACCGTAAAGTAAGGACACATATCCTTTTTTTATCCCCCTTTTTTTTACTTTTACCTTAACTACAGGAATGTGCAACATTCAACTTTAGTCGAGCACTTAAAATGTTTTGCTAACATGTCATTTTTGCTAAGAGTTCAGTTACAACAGAAATATGTTAATATATCCACATATTTGTAAAGTTAAAATTCAATTGATTAACAATTGATGTTAAAGTATAAGAAGAAGAGTTGTAAAATTTTACGCATTTTTAAAATATTCTTAAATATTCCCTCTTTAAAGTCAATACAACAAATTAAAACACTTTCAATATGTTCAAATACGGAAACTTTTCAACTGTTGAATTTAATTTGTAGTTGGGTCTGACTGCAGAGCATTTGTTAGTCTCATAGGTACTCTTTTACATACCCCTAAACACCCTAACCCTCCCCCGCCCCTCCCCTCGTCTATCCGCTCTACTCCAACTGGAATTGGTATGGGAAATTGGTAAAGTTTGGCAGTTGGGGATCTTTGGGTTTGCATAACGTATGGATGGGTACTATTCAAATGACGGGGCGAGTTGGTAGGCGGTTGGTCCAAGGACCAAGCGACCGATGTCAAAAGGCGCAAAAAGAACTGTTGTGTGTGTGTGTATGTGTGCGAGTGTGTGTGTGTGGCCATAAAATACACAGGGCCCCCAGAACGAAAACCCCCCAAGACACACGCACACACACACACGCATGCATGCAAATAGCCCTTTTACGCAGGACGAAGGACATTCGAGGCCCGGCAACGTTCGCCACGTCCACAAAAGTGACCGTCGAAATCATAAAACGTAAGACGAAAACGAGCTGGAAAATAAAAACACATTAGACACAGCCAAATATCCTTAACACAGCGTCCCCCAAGTCCTTGTGACCACACACACACACACACACACACACAAATTTATCTCCATTTGACCCTCTTCAAAGTGCTTTTTATAGTCATTTAGTGTTTTGGCCCTCCCGTCAAGTACTTTTATTATACACGTATAAATCCAATTCGGCATTCGGCGGAGCCACAACACACACACACACACACACACACACACACACACATGTACAGTCGCCAGCACGTGTGCACATATGTATTTGTTTGTATGTATTTGTCCCCTCTGTTTGCTTTCTGCTTTGCATAGCTACAAGGTGAACGAAACGTCAGTCCAACTAATGAAACGGAACCGGGCAACCGAACGAGCTTCTGGACCTTTAGCCACCCAAAAGGACCACAAAATACACACACACAAACACACACAACACACACACACACACACATTCGCATTTGGACATATGTGTATATATACAAAGAGCAAACTTTTTGGCCCAATGCTCGTTGTCAAAACTACACCCAAAAGCACACACACACACACACATACACAACACACCCCCCCGCACACTCATATGCAAAGCAGCTGCCAAGGTCCTTTCTGGTCGTCGCCTGGTCGCTGCTGTGGTCCTTTTTAAAATTTTAAGACATGTACATATAAAAGGTCCTGCGCTGTCCTGCGTCCTTTCACAGACCCCCCCCCCCCCCTCCCCCCACTCTCTTTACATACACAGCCATCCCCCAAAAGTCCGAGCTGGCGTCGCGCGCGTTTCGAGATCTCCTCGTGTATCATTCCATTCGATCTGTAGTCCTTTCTGTATATGTGTGTGTTTGTGTTGGGGTCTATATATGTCCTGACCGCTTCGCTTGCCCAACCTCCCCCCCCCCGCCCTTTTCCATCGGTTGTTTTGCGACCCGCCACAAACAACGCCAAAATATCTGCAAATGTTGTTTTCCTTTGGGTTGTTATTATTTTAAATTTTTTTTCCATATGCTGCTTTCTCCCATTTGCCCCCCACCCCCACCCCCCTCTTTATCGTTCTCGCTCTGTTTATCTATCTATCTCGTTTTGTTTCTGTTTGGGCTTTGCCCACTTCAGTTACCAATTGGGGTCTCTGTTCTCAGTTGCCGCACTTGATATAACATAAACACATATATTTATTATTGCCATTTCCATTGTGTTAACAGTTATTCTTTTTCTTTTTTTTTGCAATTTTAGCCTGTATTTAATTATTGAGAAATATATTTAAGTCATATATCTATGAAAATATTGAGAGCTTAAAGTGTTTAAGCCAAATGGAATTAAGTCAACCGATAGATAAGCTGATCTCTAGAAAACTTTTTAGTTGAGTTAATAAATTATAGATAAATAAAGATAGCATATGTAACTAAGTATATATAAAATATATATAAATATAATATATATTTCAATTTATTTCTGCTACTCAGCTTAAGTTGGTTAAGTTATTAAATATGCAAAAAAATAGTAATATTTATAGTTAATTTGATGACAGCTTACATTTATAAATAATAGATAGATAGATAGATCTTCGAATACAAACACATTATCATCACTATATCATATAAAACTATTCTATCAATGATTATTGAACAGACCGTCCAGTTTCAAAGGGGAATAATCTTCGTTCAGTTAAGAGGCGCACATCAAGGATAATGAGCACATCGAAGGATTCCTAAGCACATTAAGTTCTCAGTGGCTCAATTCCGAACACGTAAGCCTGCAGCTGAAGCATAAATTCATAAATAGAACTTTAAAGGAAAGGCCGCCGAAGGTCCGCAGAGGTCCCCAGGTCCATTCGAGCCACAGACAACCGCCCAGCGGGCGGCAGGCGCCGCCTGTCAGTCAGTCAAGGATGCGCCAGAAAAAACTCTAAAATAAAATAAAAGAAAACATGTTAAAAGGAAGCGCCAAAACAAAAAAAAAAAAAGCAAAAAAAAATGGAAAACCCTTTAAAAAACAATACACGAGCCGTAACAGGGCCATTAATTTCCCAATTTACAGTCTATTCGCAAGCCGTTGCCGAAATTGTTTAAGGTTTTAAAACCCACATGAAGATAACCACACACACACAAACACACACACACACACATGCACTGATAAATGGGGGATGGGGCATGCCAATGGCCATATGTCCATTTTGGAAAAGGAAAAAACAACACAGTTACCAAAAGGAACACAGAATGAAAAAAAAAACAGAAACAACAACATTAACTTGAAGAATTTCAAGCGAGAGCCAAAGGTGTGTGTGTGTGTCTGTGTCCATGTGTGTGTGTGTCCATGTGTGGGTGGTTTGGTTGTAAAGTTGTCTTCTCGCAGCTGGCTGTAAATGGGGTGGCAAATGCTGCCCAAGGGACTTGTAGCCGGATACCAACAAACTTTTCAAAATAAACGAAAGGAAGAAGCTCCACAAAAAAAGGGCATAGCCAAGAAGAAGACAGAAAAAGAAAAAACTGAAGGCAGCCGTTTTCTTATACCGCACATGTGCTGGCTCTAACCACACAGGCAAGTGCGCTACACACACACACTCATACACAATCACATGTGTGTGTGTGTTACAGGGCATTCGGCAGTCGCGTTGGCTCCAAGCGGCGCTTGGCCAGCGGCAGCTGTAACGCAAAAGGAACGTCACCGCATGGTTTTATTATATTGTGAATGTGATTACCTTAAGGATATGCAATAAGTACACACACACCCACACACGCACACACGCACACCCACATGACCGCTTGGTAGAAGTTGCCGGAGCTATCTGAACCACCCCATGGCCAGGAGCTGTGGTTGGCGGCCAGACTGTCGGACTGTCGGACAGTTGGAGAGTCGGACTTTAGCTGCGAAATGCGAATGACGCAGCAGTGCAAAAAGCAACGCCTCACACTTGCAAATGTATCTCACAGATACTTTGCATCAGTCGCCGCTGCAGTTATTTATGCTACAGAATCTGCAAGCTTCTACTTTTTTTTTTTTATTTTATTAAAGCCTACTGTTGCTATAAATAATTACTTATACTATGTGGTGGTTTAAAACTATTTTTTTTTTACTGAAATCCAATTGGAGTTATAGTCAGTTATTATGAGTTTAACAATCCCAGCTGTCGGCATTTTTTTATTACAACTTTGCATTATTTAATCAAAGAAACATCAAACATAACTTTTAATAAAATCAATTGAAATTAAAAATTAAAAATAATAATTATAAACATTTAAATTAAAGACAATTAAACTACTGTGATGTGTTTAAAACATTTAATATTATAGATTTATTGAACTCACATTTGACTGCGAAGCAATTTTCTATTTAAGTTAAATAAAAAATAGCTTAAAATAAATAAATGAAAATTTTTTAAATACATAAAACAGGCAGAAGAAGATAGTTTCGACTTTATAGAGCATATATATTCTGTTGCTGGGTATTTTTTTGTATTTTATTTTCTTAGAATACAAATTCACCTTTGAAAAATTTAAATTCCAGCAATAAAAAAAAACTTGCTAGCTGAATTTTGTGTGTTTGCGGCCATGCAAATGGATTTGGGCAGCTGCAGTGTCCTTTAGGTCATGTGCATCACGTGGCACAACTTCTCCTATGTGCAAATATATATGTATATATGTGTGTGTGTGTGCGAATCTTGTGCTGTGTGAAATGTGACTAAAAGGCTAAAAACCAAAAATCGAGGATAAGAACGGATAATCTAATGTCGCTCTGAAGTAGGTAAAGTTAGTGCTGTTGCCGCATCGGCCGTCACTCAACAAGGCGTCGAGTCATCGATACACACACACGCACACACACACACGCACACCCGTACACACACAGAGTTTGAGCTGGTTGAAGGCCTATAAATAACTGCAAATAAATCAAAATCTATCAATGCGAACAGTTCGATGTGTTACAATTGACTTCACCGATCAAAGCCGTTGCTGTTGCTGTTGTTGTTGTTGTTGTTGCTGTATTTCATCCTCTTTTTCATACCTTTTGTATGAAGTGCACGACCAAAACGTATCCTTTGTGTCAATATTATTAGCAGCAGCAGCAGCAGCAATCGAACGGATAATGGCAAAAGGGTGAAACGGACACGGACAACAGCAGCAGCAGCAGCAGCATCAGGATGAGGATGAGGCAGCTACCACTGGGTGAGTGTGCGAAATTTTACAGTAATTTAAAAAAAAAAAGAAAAGAGTTTCACCAATTTAATCAATATTACACAACCCAGCTACAGCTATAGATACAGTTATAGATACAGATACAGATACAGATACATTTGCACACCAGGCGTAGCTGATATGGACAGCAGAGGCGCTGGCAAAGGCGCTGCTCTAATTTTATTTATGATCTAATGTGCTGGCAATGACGAACAGAAGGACCTTTGGCAGGACGCTGAAGGGGCGCTGATAACGCGGTGTGAAAGGGCATGTTTCTGCGGATTGATATCCCGTTGTCCTCACACACACACACACACACACAAAGAGAACTGCATTTTTTTTCTGTCACAATTTATGCGCCTCAGGTCGCATCCTGGCGCATCCTGACAGTGGGCGATGGGCAATTTTTTAAAAAAATTTCCTAGGCGTTTACCTCGCGACAAACAAACGCATCGCAATTAGAGCTGAAAATGGGAATGGGGTTGGCTGTGGGAAATCGGAAAATGCATTCGGCAATGGAACCATTCGAAGGTCAACAGTCAAATCAAACAAAAGCAATGCATATTCAATAAAACAATATACTTTCAAGGATATCAAACAAAAGATGACAATGTATTTTGACAGTGAGGTAATAAAAAAAAACAAATAAAATAAAATAAAAAATAAATTTAAAACTCCTTTAAATAGAATTCCAAAATAAACATTTCCTTTGCAAAATTGCAAATAAAAAAATAAAGTAAACTTCAACTCAATATATTTTATTTGAATAAATTTTAAAAACAATAATTAATAACAAACACAATCCAATAAAATTTGACACTTTAGCTTAGATAGTTAAATAACTGTTTACCAAACATAAGCCAAGAATTCAAAAATAAACATTTCTTTTCAAAAAAATGCGAATCAAAAAAATTAAACAAAAAATAATCTTGAGCTCTATATATTTTATTTGAATACTTCTAAAAATAATAATTAAAACTAAACAAACACAATCCAAACAAATTTAAGATTTTAGTTTAAATAGTTAAATATCTATCTCTTCTCCGTGTGTTTTAAATGGTTTTTGATTTCTGCACAGTTTTAAAAAATTGATTTACTTAAAACCTTAAAAATCTTTTTCTTTTCGTTTTTTTTTCATAACTAGTAACTTTCATAATTTTATAGATTTCTGTTTAAGTAGCTTGTCGAAACTACAAATTGTAATTAAAATCAGAGCACTCATAAAAGCGCCTTTAACTCAACTTCCATCTACACTCGAGATGTGAAGCAACCCACACATAAGAAATGTTTGTCCGTGGTTGAGTGGTTGAGTGGTTGGGCGGTTGGCTGATGATATTGCGCAGTTGCCGTGTACAGTTGACCACTCGGCAATCATTTTAACTCTTTAATCAAAAGCCCACAGAAAGCCCGGCTGAGGTCCTGCGTCCCCCAAGGGCCGTTTTGCACTAATTAATAAGAGCGAATTCCCCAAACGAGCGTCAGACGAGCCTGGAGCGAGTGCGCCACTCGAATGATTCCGGCTGTGCTCCGTATCCTTTGCCAACTAACACACACACACACACACACACACATATACACTCGCACACACAGCAGGCGAACAACTTCTGGTGACTGCACAAAACTGACAGTTAAAAATGTTGCATAGTTTTTTACGTCTTTACGAGTGTCAACCACCCAGTTGAACGGACGGACGAACGGACGGACGAACGGACGGACGGACGAACGGACGGACGAATGCTCCTTGGCTACCGCTTGACTCACGTGGGCAGCTGCCGCAGATCCTTAAGGCTATGTTGCCATATGAGCTGTTCGTCTGTGTATGTGTGTGTGTGTGTGTCTGTGTGGTCCACTGGCAGATACAATCGCAACGTTTCCCTTTTTGCTAAATTGGCAAAATTCTAGTCTATTCATCCATTCAGCAAAGACGTCCTTTTGCCGAACCACCCGAAACCACCCACAACACCCGCACCACCCACTTGAGTGGGTGGACATTCAAATGCGAAACGATGCTAATTCATATTCAAATGAATGCGAAATAAACCCCAATCACAATTATTATGAGACATGTTAAATGGACCAAAAGTCCTCTATAGCAACAACAACAACAATAGTATTCACACACACACACACACACACACACATTCACATTCACATATGTACAATCTACTCATCACATAAGAATAGATGGGCAATGGGCAAAAGGATGGACGCATGCAACCCAAAGGAAGGAGGCACAACACACACACACACATGCACAACTGTGCGCATGTCCCAAAAGCAGACATATGGCGGACAAGCGAGTGGACGGGCGGACAAAACGAGTGCACTCCTATGTGAATATACGCATTAAAACCTTGAGTGTACCCATTGTATTCGTTTGCTACAGTAAAAGATTATATATATATTTAATATATTTACAAAAGATTATATATTTATAGATAAAGCATTTTATAGTTAACAAATATTATTGTACTCTAATTATTTTTTTACTAGACAAACTAAACTAATTTTTTTAAATAAGACGTTTTATAGTTAAAATATGAATACATTCGTCTGTGTTCACTATGATTATTTAATTAAGTGTTTATTGTACTTGTCATTAATTTTTTTACTAGTCAAACCAAACTAATTTTTTTTTAAATAAAACATATTAAAATGTGAATAAATTCAAGTGTATTCTCCATGATTATTTAAATCGGTTTTTAATGAACTTGTCATTATTTATTTACTAGGCAAACTAAACTAATTTTTTAAATAAGGGCTTATTGTACTTGTCATTATTTTTTTTACAAGTCAAAGCAAACCAATTTATTAAATAAAAGATTTTTGAGTTAAAATGTGAATACATTCAGGTGTATTCACTTTGATTATTTAATTAAGTTTTTAATTAGTTAAACCAAAATAATTTTTTAAATCAAGCATTTTATAGTTTAAATTTGAATACATTCAGGATATCTCACTATGATTATTTAAATAAGTGTTTATAATTTTAAAATATTTTATACAAGTAGAAAATAAGAAATATTCATTCAGTATTCATTGCATTCACAATAAAATATACGTATAAATTGTACTTTTTGCAATAAATTCATTTTAATTATTTGTTTTATTTTAACTTATTACTTTATAAACTTAATTATTTAATAGATGTCTGTTTTTTTTTATTATACATTTAAATATGTATCCTATTACGTCTATGTGAATGTATTCACATTAGCTATTCACACTCGCGACCTGGGCAGCATTATGTGCTCTGCAACGGCCCCATAATGAGCCACTGAGTATGCCCCAAGTTGGACGCTCGGATTGACAGTGGCTACATGCAGGCCCAAAAGGGGGGCACATAGGGTTGTGTGGGTGCGGGTGCGTCGTGTAAGCAGGGGAAAACAAATAAACATGCTGTCAACTGGCGTCTGACACCACACGTCGCATCGCCGTGCTGCGTGCCCCGCCCACCAACGGGATGCGCCCCTCTGCACATGCTACAAGCAAAGCCGCATTTGCATACGTGCGGCCAATGTCCCAGGACGAGCACAAACACACACACACACACTGATGGTCGTAGACTCGTTCGAGAGTTGAGTCCACATTCCCGTAAGCGGCTTGCAAAAGTTTTTGGAAAGAACTTTCATTAAACAATGCGACCAACTCGGTACATTTGTGCCCGGCCCATTCATCTCGTCCGGCATAAGTGTGTGTGGGTGTGTGTGGGTGTGTGTGAGTGCGTGATTGTTGGTTGTGTCTGTCTGGCGTCGGTGGGTGTGGGGCGTGGTTTTTGTGTGGCTTGCTGCTGGGTTTTACAGCAGCCATTCAGTCTGCAAAAAATGATTTTAATATAAGCTAATGGATAACGCGCCAACACAAACACACACACACACACACGCAGACAGTCATACTAATATTTATATTGCATATGTATTCACACACACACACACACACACACATAGCGAGGACGACCCATGTCCCGCATCATGGTATGATATTTCAAATGCTTAATAATAGCACTCAAAAGTAAGAAATGACACAGCTATTTTATTCCATTTTATCGCAAGCTCTCTCTCTCTCTCTCGCACACTTTCTCGCTCTTTTCCATTTTTTTTTTCATTTGGCATTTATTTCCTTTTTTTCGAGCACTTTGCTTCATATGTTTTTCGTTTTAGTTATTTGTTATAAATTATTTCTTCTATTTTCCACACCCGCCTCCTACTTTAATTTGGCTGCTTTCCACCACACGAAATTGGCTGCCCTGGCAACAGCTCGAAGTGGGCCAATTAAGTTGAAATTGTCTGCAAAATGTTAACGTTTATTTTTAATGAGTCCGCGCCTCGCGGTTCACCACCCGCGTGGGTGGGTTAAAGTCAGCCCGTTCACGAGTACTTGTGTGTGCGTGTGTGTGTGTGCGTATTCCATCGATGCCAAATTACAAATGCACTCAGCAAAATCAGCCCCAAGCCCAAATTCAAGTTGAACCTGAAATTCGCCTAAAAATAAGCGAAATATAAAAATAAGTTTAATATTGATTCTGAATATGCAACAGTTCGTTAAGGTTACAGCTCATATTTAACAGGCAAAGCTAATTAACTAGAATTAAGTGGGAGGAGCCTTATTTAATTATTATTTTTAAGCTGCTAGAGTATGAAAAGCAAAAGAAAACATTCAAAAGAGAATTTTATATGTATATAACAATTCATCGTTTACTTAAAAGCTGAACAATCTTTGACAACTTTAAGAAGAACTATATTGAAATATGATTTTTGCAAGTAATCTTAAGCTGTTCATACTTTAGTTACATTTATTATGCACTAAATAAATAAATAAAATTAATAAATAAGTATATGTGAGAGACCATCTAGTATATATAAATATTATTATGTTTAACAATACATATATTTATATATATACATATATATTTTATTTTCTCAGTTTCTCTTTTTCTCTTCAATGAGGTCCATCAAGCTTATTTAACTTTTTCTCATTTTAGCCCAATTTGAATGAAATCTATTCAAAGCCACAAACGAGTATCACGGATTGTGTATTGACATCGATCCAATATTTGCATACATCATTAGCCGAACCCCAAAATTGATGAACCACACATATTTATATAAAATTATATCTATATGCAGATATGCCCCCAACTTGGGGCAGTTTCGATCAACTTTGACACCTGAAAGCTGACCCAACGAATGGGCCAAGTGGTCGGTGCCCCGTAACTAATACGAAAAGTGTGCAAACCAATCGACCGTATAAATTATGGGCAGTTGGGTGAGGGACGCTGGGGCTGGCGGTTAGTTGTGGGAGGGGGGTGGGGGTGGGGCACAGGAAGTGCTGAACAAACACTCAATCATGGTCAAATCTTGACAAAAGTATTTACTCGCATGCCCCGGCATTATGTTTATCCACATGCATATTTTATGAATTTAATGGTCCTGGGTATCAGGTATGAATAGTGCGAGCACAAACAAAGCAGACAACAGACCCACACACACGCACACACACAAACACACACACACGAACACACACAGGATATGGGGACAGAGGACAACGAAGCAACTTATTTCGAATGCTAAATCGTTCGAATCCTTTTGCCCGACACAGTTGAGCGGACCAGAGTAAGGACGAGTGGCCGGGCCAGGAATACGCACACGCTCAATAGCACAAGGACAAGCATTGCAACTGGCCTCATGTCCTCCTGGTCGTCCTGGTCGTTCTGGCCTGGTCTCTGCCTTTCGACAGCTATCGGCATTCGAAGCATTCAAAGCTGCTGCAAAAGTCCCCATGTCCCACGTCCCATGTCCCATGTCCCATGTCCCATCCATCATCACACAATCACAAAATGAGTATCATGGCCTTGCTCAACTTTACTCGGCTACTGGAAGCTTAGGCTAGCTATCGAAGCCATAGCCATGGCCCAGTCAGTCAGCCCGTCAGTCCGTCAGCCGCACGTAGCATTCGGAGTGGCGGCATCAAACGTACTTATCAGCTTTCCAGCCCGACCCCAGCCCATCTAAATTGTACGGAACTGAGCGGCTCTGAGCTGCTTAAAATACCAAAACCAAAATCTCGAATGTCCATTAGCATACGTATAGCTAGCTAGCTCCTCCTGGTTATTTGGCCACGTCTCTGGCCTTTGCAGCAGCATCTTTTATTCTTTCCACACACACACATAGAGAGAGAGAGAGAGAGAGAGAGAGAGAGTGAGGGAGAGGGAGAGCAACCACCCTGGACAAGCATTGAGTCCGCATCGGTCGGGTTACGTTCTAAACCCTTGCCTTACACACACACACACACACACAGAGAGAATCTACACCATCTGCTACACCTTACGCCAGCCTAACAATCCAATTCCGAGCCAACAATATGCTTGGAGGCGCACTTCGTGAGGACCTGAATGGGAAAGGGGGGGATGGGAAGCTTTTCGGCCAGCCACATTGCAATGTATGACCAAGGCGCATGGCGCACACACACACACACTCACACATGTACACGCTGGCATGTGTGTGGACGTGATGTCCCATCTCCATTTGCGTTTCAAATTTAAATTTAACCTTTTGTCTTAATACGCCAATGGGGTTGGCTGTGCCACAGGAACAAGGACCAAGGACCAAGGATTGCCCACATGGAGCATAGGCCAGAGAGCTGCCATAGGATACAGAGTCTGCCTTCCAGCAGCATTTGATGCGTATAATGGATTTGGTATAAGTTGAAGCTGAAGGAAGGGGAAGGGGGACGGGGTGAGGGTTGGGGACGCACTTGGACACCGGCTTAAGCCGGCTTATTAGAGCTACACATGTATGTGGCCGGCCGAGAACGTTGCAGGTAAAGCCGCAGCCAGCTAATTTTCGGATTTAATGCCAACAACTGACGTTAGGCAAGATGTGTGGACTTGTCAATGCGAATTGACCTTACGAACTCCCGGATAATCCGCACTTGATAGATGTGCCCTTTTTTTTATGTGGGGTGGCTCTTTAGGTGGATACTCGTTTTTATAAGATAAGAGTTGTTAAAGTTTTATAAAACACATCAACTTCTAAGACACTCACATATCTGCACAAAAAATATAACTATAAATAAATATAGTTAGAATATTTATATATTGTATATTGTGAAGAATATAACTTGAGCTGACAATAATTATTTCCAAGTATTTTATAAATATATTTCTAAAGGAAAAACTTAACTGCACTCAAGTTAGCAACGACTTATAAAAGATTTTCTACACTCAACGAAAAAGCTTGGTTAAAAAGACTTCATAGAACCACATACTTGAATTTTTATAAGTATTTGATTAAATGAAATGTTCATTGATTTAAGTCAGCTATTTCGTTGAGTGTACAAGTGTGTCTGTGCAAAAAGAGTTCTGATGAAAATAAGCATGTTACAATTGCAAATAGAGCTTATATGAAAAATTCCTTTTTTGGAGGCGACGTCGCGAACACAATGGAGCCGCATTCAGAGGCACGAGGAACGTGTCAGAAGATGTTTTAAAAGGTGCTGCCTGAATATTCCAGGCTGATGATGAAGTTTTCAACCGGCATTATATAATTCAACGGCAGCTGAAGCTGAAGCTGATGCTGATGTTGAAGCTGATGCTGAAGCTTGTGAAATGGCTCAAGGTAGTTATTAAAATCAATTGTTGTGCCGCGGAAGGTGTTGCTTGGGCACTGGCCAAATTCAAAATGGCCACCTGAGGGGTGGCTAGCGGGAACTGCGTAGTGGACACAAACAACACCAACAACAACACGAACACGAACACGGACACAAATCGCGAGCCAAGCACACAAAAGACATACAATCAGCCAGGGCAATGGGCAGCAGACCAGAGAGAAAAAGAGAAAAAGAGAGAGAGAGAGAACATTAAAGTCAATCTGTCCGAGGGGTTGAACGTACGTACAGCCAGACCAGAACAAGGACGAGGACCAAAGCTCTGCCGTACGCATTGACCCTTTTGTTTGGAGCAAGAGTCGGACAGGACAGGACAGGACGGAATAGGACAGTACGGAACGGGACGGGACAGGACTCGATATGGTGCGGCGGGGGCAGTCACAAATGGGCAGCTAACCACCCTCACACTCTGCCAAAAGTCTGGTCTGCCGGCCTCGTTAGTGTAGCTGATGGACGGCACTGTTGTTAAGGTCCTAAAGTGGCTGTCGGACTTGCAAAGAGTTGCTGATGGTGGTGCTGTTGATGGTGCTGGCGGTGGTGGTGGTGTTGGTGGTGGTGGTGGGACGTGCGATTGAAGTGCTTTGAAAATTGCTGTTGTTATTTGCTTGTCGTCGCAGTTGTCTCGCTTGCTCTGGCCATATTTTTATTGCGATTCGAATCGAATCCAAGTCCGAGTCCACCCCGGACAGCCGAACGGCCATTACTTCAACCCCACCACGTATTGGGCGTAAAATGCCCACACCGCACATTTTACAGTCCCTTTTTTATACACGGACCCAGACCCGGACTCAGGCCCGATTGTGGGCATAAGCAGCCCATTTATACAATTACATCAATAAATGTTGCACTCTGATAGCAAACAGACAAACAGACAACTGTCAAACGGACAGACAAAACACATTCGCCATATTATTAAACAAACATCCAGACCAAGTAATACAATTGAGCTTCTCGAATGGCCTTTGACACACCCTTCAGAAAACTTTCTATCTGCCTCATTCTCTTTTTTGATTTTATTAAAGCTGCCTTTAAAGCTGTTGAATCACCTTGCTAAAGCTGCCAAATGAGACACTCTTTGTTAAGTAAGAAGAATAAGTATATTTTTAAAGGGTGTACAGATATTTCTTCTAGATGCTCTATAATTATTCTGTCTGCATGCCCTATTTCATATTTTATTTATAACCCCAAAACTAGCCACAGATGTCTTATTTAAATTAGATACAACATTTTTATACTATTTCCTTTGTATAATTTCAAATTAATAGTCGCCAAATAAGTTGGAGCTTAAATAACAATCAGCAGCTAAAATTCAAGTGAAACTGTGTTTGAGATGATTGCCGAAGGAACTGAAAAAGGAACTTTGTTAGTTTTAAGTGTCGTCCCCTTGTTAACACCAGCTTATCTGTCCTTTCGCTTTATCCATCACCTAGACTGAGCCACGTTAACAAGAGTTGCCTTAATTCATTAAATGGAACAAGAACTTTTAAGTTTGTCAACAGTTCATTTCGTGAACTTTTCCTATGTCAAGTCCCAATCGCGAGAAGAGATCTACGGCGATAAGGACACGTTGAAGCTGAGGTGAACAATTGAAATTGGCTAATTGATGGCACTTTGCGGCGGGCACTTGACTTGATCGGAGCGTCCGATCGGATTGTCGGATTGTCGGAGCTGTTAGGCTGTAAAACGCACTCGATGGGCTGCAAAGGGGCAGCGCTGATGGGTCCGATCGATAAGGCGACGAGTGCCGATTACACACAGAGAAAGAGAGATAGTATGAGAGAGAGAGAGAGAGAGAGAGAGAGAGGGGGGAGGAGGAAGCGTCCTCACACACACACACAACCCGTTGAGGCGACAGACGTTCGATCTCTGCGGCATATGTGCTCGAGGATTTGAGTCCTTGGCCGCCGATCGTGACGCAACACATTTGCCTACGGACCTAAGGGGTTAATTCACTTGGAGCGTAATTTGTAAGCACTTCGGCTAACCCTTCGCGTCCTCGCGATGTCGCGAATTAGGCAGGCAAAGGAGCTCGGCTTTTGTGCGCATTCATTCCGCAAACAGGACAGCGACAGAGAGTAGCATCGAACGAGAGAGAGAGCAGTTGACTACCTGGCCTTTAAAATGGTAATAGAAATGGGAATGGGAAGGGTTAGGAACTGCACATTAAACACTTTGGCATATTTTGTTATTGGGACGTTCGCGGACAAACGGGATGCATGCGTAACCCTTTCGTAAATCGAGTTAATCCCGTAAACGCAATGCATATGCCGATATCCCCTACCAGGTAACACACAAGCACACACACACTCACACACACAATGTTAATAATTGCGTCAATGGAAATTATCATTTTTCATTTATGTTTTTTCTTTTTTTTTTTTTTTGCATTTGGGTCTTTGGGTTTGGTTCGTTTGGGGTTGGGTCTGGGTCGATGAGGTTTCGTTGCCGTCTTGCGTCGCGATCGTTGCGGGTTTCCTGAAGTGCCAGTGACAAGTCGAGAGAAGACGGGCCCCGGGGCGACCCGGAGATCGCGAACAATAACCCGAAATGTCACCGAGCGTACGAAAAGTGGAAATGAAAATGCAAGTTCCACTTAAAGGGCAACCAGAACCCGAAGGCAGCAGTTGCAAAGGGGCCAAATCAAGGTGAACAAGAAATGTCTGAGTTATTCGTTAAGTCCTGTCAACTATGTCGGGAACTTTGCCTTGACTTCAGCATTTGTGCAATTAATTTGATTATATTGTGTTGGTTAACAATTATGAATAATTTCTGGTAAGTAGATCCTCTCAGAATAGGTCTGAAAATAACTTCATCAAGTGTATACGTAATTCGTTGTGCTGGAATTATGCGGGGCTACTTGTTTTTATTAATTGAGTGCACAAAACGTGACTCGTTCGTAGAGCTTTTGTTAGTTGTCATGATTTGGATGGAACCTACCTTCATACTTTTGCCCCACGCTCGCTCTGCGCATTGTTTCTACCCTGCCCCGACTCAAAAGGCTGAGGACAATGCGCTGCGTGCCAATATTGGGAAGTACGGCCTGTCACATGTCACCAAAACAATGGGCCCGAAGGAAGTGCTCGAGTCACAGGCAATCAGAGAAGCTGGGGAAAGGGGCAGGGCTTCAGATTTTTATTCTTCTTTTTTATTTTTATTTTTTTTTTCTTTTTTTTTTATCACTGCCTGGAGTAGGCCATGACGAACATTTCGGGCGGGTCAGTCGTTGAACAGCATCAGTTTTAACCGGGCAGTCACAACATTTGTTTTAGTTTATCACACGGGATCAACGAATTTCAGGGCTGAAAAATTATATTAAAATTTTAGTTAACTTAATATTTTCCAAAATTGTTAGTTATTTATTTATATTTTATTTATAACGTTCACGCTGATTTGGCTGATTTGATAAAACACGCACAAAGTTCGAATAGTCAAGCCGGTTTTCACAGATGGCAGGCAATACAAAGCGTTATCCGAAACTGCGATTCGCGCTTATCACCGAGGATGCTCTGGAGATGCTCCGGCCGGAGACCAAGACCCAGGACCCGAACTTCATGGAGGTCAAGGACATGTACGAGACCATCACCAATACGGTAAACGTAATGCTCGAGCAGAAACTACGCAATCTCAGACTGGACAAACTGGACCAGCTGATCGAGGACAAGGTGATTGAGATACGCGAACGTCATCGAGAGATTCGCAAGAATGTTTGCGGCCTAAGGACACCGAAATCCTCTATCAGTGATGCGTCCAGTTCGCCCGTTACGACCATTAAAGTACCCGATGTCGAAAGACCCATCCGCACAAAGAAACACAAGGGTATGCGCCTCAAGAAGTTCCAGAACGAACCCTTCACCACACACTTCCCCTTCAAGACGACACCGAAGAGTCACGAGCACAGACCAACATCAACGGCAATCAATAATAATGCATATCATAACCATAAAAGGGGAAACGCAAATCGCAGCAAGAGAAATAACTCCGTTCAAGATATTCCGGCGCAATATATTAAAGATCGATGATCGATTCAACGATGCAACGATGAAACTCGCCGGCGACGAATGTATTTATTCCAATGTTATCCTCTTTAGACTACTGCTCATGTTTCACACATACATATATTGGCGATTCTATTAAACTTTTATCGCTAAATTAGTCGTCGTCAGGTTTTAAGACTAACAAAATTTATACCCACTTTTATCAGCTTGTGGGATATTAACATAAAAAATGTTATTTTAGGACTTAATAGGAAATAGAATAGTTTAAAGAAGGTCAACATTTATTCTTTTAAAATCTAATATGCTCTGAAGAACCCAATCCAGTCCGAAGCAGGACCAAAAAAAGAAATGAGTGTGTATCGAAGTCGGGGCGACTGAAAGGGAGACTGGATCATATGAATATATTTATTGCAGTTCCGATAAACACGCTCCCAATAACCTTCCCCAGCCCCACCCCTTCCCTCCCTCTCCCTCCCTTTGTCAGCGCTGCCAACCTGCAACTAGTAGCCATCCTTTTCTGTTGTTGTTGTTGTTGTTGTCCTCATCTAATCCCTGAAATATGTAAAATGAAAAATTGAAAAACTAACTGACAACGCAGCAGTTGTAAAAATGTGGCACATTGCCCAGGCGGACCGAGGGGGGGTTGAAGTTGGAGTTGGGGGTTTGCTGTGATAGCGGTACGCTGTCCTGGCAAGGAATTGGGATGGGGTTCGAGTTCGGGTTCGGGGTGGGGTTGATTGGGCGGCCACACAGTCTTTGGCGGCTTATCAACGCGTCGCAGACAAGGGCAGAGCATCAATCAAGAATTTCCAATGAATGGCTATCGAGTGAATTAGAAGGCCAGTTCCATTCCTTTTCTCTTTCTGCTTATCGCAAACCCCGCGAACCCCTCGACCCCAGGGGGTCGCTTCAGCAGCAGCGTTTGCAAATTCTATTACTACTTACTTTTATATGCATATATATTTTTTTTATTATTTTTGCTTGCTTCAGTCGAAGAGGATATAGTCTTTAAAGTGTATATATGTATCTACTCAGCTTTCTTTCTTAACATTAACAAATTTTATGCAATTAAATAATGTCTTCTTCAAGCATAAATCAGAACAGAGTATTGCTTAGTCGGCTCTTGCATATCTGTCTGCATATATTTTTTTATTTAAAAAAAAAAAACTCCGCACACGCCTTTGCTGCGACGGACCCGGCCATATTTTTGCGGCTTAATATGTGTTAAGAAAAAAAAAAGAAAAATAGAAAAAAATTGCAAAAACAGAAAGAAACAAAAAAAGAGCCCGAAGTCAACCGAAACGCAATGTTAAAAAATGTGCGGCCTGCGACTTGTGGCACAGTGGGAGAAGAGAGGGGGGGGGGCGAGGGGATGGGGGGGGGGGGGGGGGGATTGGGGTGTAGTTGCCTCGTCTGCCGTCTGCCGTCTGGCTTATCGTTTGGGGGGGGGGGGGGGGGGGGGGGGGGGGGGGGGGGGGGGGGGGGGGGGGGGGGGGGGGGGGGGGGGGGGGGGGGGGGGGTGGAGGCGTAAGTGTGTGCCGTGTGGTAAGGGTTAAAAAGATGCTGACTAAGTACTTTGCAAAATTGCTTACATGCGTTGCGCCTGTGTCCCATGTCCCATGTCCTGTGTCCTGTGAACTGACTACGTCAGAGAGTCGCAGCCCAAGGGTTGCGACGGGGATGGGGAGGGGTCCGCCCCCCGTTTAGCGGTAAAACATTGTCATATGCAGCGGCTGCTGGCTGGCTGGCGCGTCATCCTCCAATACTGCCTTGGCCAAAGGACTCGCAGTGGACGATGCCTTGCGAAGGATAAACGACGAATGTCGGACGGACGGATGAACGTGAAACAAGTGTTGGTTGCCATGTTTATGTTGTTGTTGCTATTGTTGTTGTTGTTGTTATTGTTGTTGTTGTTGTTGTTGTTGTTGTTGTTGTTGTTGTTGTCTTTCATTTCATTTCGTTACGTTTCCCGTTCGGTTTTCTCTGTTTCTCGTCGTGTCTCCTTGTCGTTTCTTTTTGAAGCCAAGTTTGTGTTTTTTATTCATTTTAATTTTCTTCATATTTGTTGTTGCTGTCGTTGTTGTTGTTGCTGTGCACGTAATATAAAAATTCAGCAACGCGCAAAACTTCACATATGACAACTTGCGCAAACAACAACAACAACCATAACAACAACAACAAGAGAGTTAGCACAGAGGACAACATGTCACCGATGCAAAACACAAGAAGCGCCAAAGACTTGGCCATCATCATCATCATCATCATCATCCCTGTCATCATCATCATCTTTGGCCAAGACGGCTCTGATGTTTCTGATTTTTTGAAGCGGAAAATCAAACGCAACGCGATGTTTACACGATGAAGTTAAGAACCTTTCGAATTTGATTTGCATTAGCAACTGTTGCTGTTATTACTCATATTAACAGCAGTCACCAACTGTTGATGTTGCTGCTAAATTTTATTTGAGTTGTTGTTGCTTTAAATGTTGCTACTGCTGTTAATCTTTTATTTATTTTTTTTAATTTTTCTATTTATATTTGTTGAACAGGTTTCCTGCTACCTTATTGACAGGTTGACCAGTTATACATTAAACAATAAAAACAACTTATAGAATAAATAATAACTTATAGAATTAGCTTAATACGAAGATGACAAGAACTTAACTCTTATTTGTTAATCTTGGATTTGCATTTTGCTTTCGAATAACATTTACAACTGTTGCTGTTTAATCAAATGTTGTCGCTGTTAGATGGATTACTTTGAATTGAACAAATATTGCTGTTGTTGCTGATGTTGTTGCTCCTTAAGAATTGCTGTTGTTGCTCCTTAAGAATTGCTGTTGCGACTGCTGTTGTTGCTGTCAGAAGTAAATCAAGTTCTATTGTTGCTGATGTTGCTAATGTAATTGCTTTGATTTCTATTCCTTTAATTATAATTACTGCAGTTGGCTTTGTAGCTGCTTTTTCTATTACTGCTGCTGTTTCTCTATTTATTGATGCTGCTGCTTAACCAGAATAATTTTGCTGCCACATTCAACTGCCGATGTTGTCCGTGTAAACGTGGCCCCAAACGGCTTTTGTATATTTTTGTTTGTTGTGCGCGCGTGTCTGTGTGTGTGCGTGCGTGTGTGTGTTGGTTGAGTTTCAGAAAATTGCATTTTTTCATATCATTAGGTTTTATTGGTTTCTTCCTGTTAAATATTCTTGCCCTACAACCGTACCGGGCCGCGTCCCTTTGCTCCTGCGTCCTATGGCCGCACATAACACATATGCGACGCTTGTATTTTCTTTTGTATGTGCCGCGAGAGGGTCCCCAAGGGGGGAGGGGGCGGGAGGGGGGCTTGCTCGCATGTTGTGAAAACAACAACAGCAACAACAACGCGCCGGTCGCGCTCCAAAAACAACCTGAAACACACACGAGGCGCACGCATCATATCATCGCATATTGTTTTGTGTCTTGTCTAAAGAAGCACCCCTTGCCCCCTCCCCCCCTCCCCCCCCTACCCCTCCTCCTATCACCATCTTCTGAATGCCTTAGTCGGCCAGCGTCAAGCTGAGCCGAGAGACAAGCGCTTGGCAGCAAAGTCTGGCCATGGCAGCAGTTTGCCCCAAGCTCCATTCCCCCCTCACCCTCCTCCCTGCTCAACTCTCTCGCCCTTTCTCTTTATGATATGTAGCGATAAATGCAAGTTGGCGATTTCCTTTGTTGTTTCGCCCAAAAGAAACAAGTCGAGCTCTACATTAAAGTCCATTACGTTTGCTTTACCCGGTTCACCTGTTCCAACTCAACGAGGCACTCGGAAAGGTAGCAGAAAGAACAATAAGCATCGATTTGCCAGTTGCCAGTTGTGAGTTCCAATTAAATGCATATCAAACGGTTTATCAAAGAGTCAAAAACAATATTTAAGTAGTTGGCTAAGCGTAAAACGATTCCGAGAATTTTAAATTTGTTTTTTTTTCGAACGGAAAATTGTAGGATGATTAAATTTATAATATATTAAATTATAATAATTATTATAAATTAATTATTTTGAATTATTAAATAAATTAATTAATAAAAACTTAAACTATCCCTGCAATTAATTTAAAAACAAAAGTCTATTTTTTTGTTGGTATAAAAACCAAAATTTTTCTCAACAAGTCAGCTTAACTCAGGCTTTTATGTTTCCATCCATTTATCCATATTCGATAATCGAATCGATTTCTGTCTGATGGCGAACTCTGGTCTGGTCTATCCAATCATTTCTGTTGACCAAGCACGCAATAACTTTGCCTATGCCAAACACATTACTGTCGAACAGGGAGATTTCGTCTAATGCACTGACATCCATCCGCACAACAACCCCACATTGTGTGTGTGTGTGTCCTGCCCACAACAATACAAACAAGTCCACAAATGGAGTCAACTCGAATGTTACCTGCGTAAATCAGGAAATGTGGCAAAGACCGTTGCCAAGTTGTGATTGACTGTCGTGACGGCTTGGCTGGCTGGTTAAATGGATGCCCACAACTTGGGGGGGGAGGGGGACAGCGCAGGGTAGTCTGGTCAAGAGAACGTCTCAAGAGCAAATGGAAAACCGAAAACCGAAAACCGAAAACCGAAAACCGAAAAACGGCTGCTCACACATAATTTCAATATGCCAGGCAAAGAGGCAAACCCAAATCGAGTCCAGGCCGAGCTCCAGCGGATGTCGTACCACCTGCAGTGACTGACGAACGGTCGGTCTGTGGCCCCCGGGGTCCTTTTGCGTACGCCCCCTTTAGATATTCACATGTGTGTGTCTGTCTATGTGTGTGTGTGTGTGTGTGTGTGCTGCTTTGCCTTGTTGCTTGTTGATGCGCTTGGGTGGCCGCCGCCCGCCAACGGAAAAGGAAATGAAAAAAGTCGAATGGGTGCCCCGCCTCAGATGCGTTCAGTTTCTGTTCGAGCTCTTAAGCTCAGACTTTTCAGTCAGCTCTGCCTTCGCCAATTCCGCTTGGTTGGTTTGCAAAATTTTTGAATTGGATACTCTGGCGACCAACTGCCTAACGGGCGTCCAAAGCCCTCCTTCCCCTTCCCCTTTCCCTTTCCCTTTACCTTTCCCTTTCCATTCCCAGCCCACCTTTTCCTGTTCAGCGTCCAATGTCGTCCGTCCTACACATGACCAAAGGAATCATGTGTGCATGTGTGTGTGTGTGTGTGTGTGTGCGAGGACTATTTGAAATTTAGCATATTAAAATATCGTCGTGCATGCAAAAGGTCGCTACTTCTTATTTGCGGCAAAAGGTGCCCGGCGCCGCTGTCCTTTGATGCACAGTGGGACAAAAACGAACCTTTAGATATATAAAAAAAAATAGAATTTAAGTTTAAGCTTTAATTAAAGTAGCCATAACTATTTGATAAATTAGCTTAAATAAAAAAATTATTCACAGGATCTATCAGCATTTAAGTTAAGTTTTTTCATCCTTCGATCCTGCTGCCCGTTGTTTACTTTTATACAAAACCAGTATAACACAATATTTTTATATATATTTTTCCATTGAGTAGGGTTTTTAATATGATTAAGGGTTAATTTATTTGAATTTTAATTTGATTCGCAATTAATGTCTTGGCCCACTGTGCGTAATGGCCGATTGATGTTGCCAAGGGACAGACGCTGGCTGCGAGTGTGGCTCGTGTTGTGGGTGAGCCAAGTCGCCGCATCGTCACTGGCACTGGCATTGCCAACAACAACAACAATAAGAACAAGAAAAACAACACAACATTGGAACACAGAGACATCGCCTGTGGTAACACAATAACGAATTTCCGTAGCAACTTTATCACCAGCTCCTGCCTGCCGCTCGCTTTTACCCTGGAAATGTTAGCCACGTTACACGGAGTCTGGCCCGATGTTGTTTCGTTCTCGATTTCTTTTGCTGTTTTCATATTTTCCTTTGCCTGTTTTTTTTTTTAGCAATTCTTGTTACAGCGACGTCTAAGTCTTGGCTAGGTGGGTTGGGTGTTGAACTGAAATTATACACTTTTCCGAGTCGGCTCCTCCCACATAATCCACCCACGCACACATGCCAATAATAATGCGAATAATAATGTAAATAAACACGAAAAACAAACTGCAAATAGACGAAACCAAAACTGTGTCGGGCGTAAGCAACTGCGAAATACTCTGTTTTTAGTTTCAGTATTTTTTATTTATTTAAATTCCAAAAATGTTCAATTTATAATTTGTGCATCACAAAAAAAAGACTAGAGCAAATTTAGCTTGACGAGTTTCCTTAAGATCGGGAGACGCAACTGGACGCTATTTGCACAGCTGTGCGAGCAGCATCCTTTCTCACAGGACTATTCGCTATTTGTGGGCCAGCCCGACAAGAGCTCTGAACTGTCATGACAAACAATTAAACTTAATCAGTCCTCCAACTTTCCCCTTTTTTGCCCAACTGTCCAACTGTCGATTCATCGATCGTTGCATCGATCCGAGAAAGAAAAACCCGTTACGATCCAGGCCAGACGGTAGCAAAGAAAAGGTTGCATAAATGAATTATTGCTCAAGACTTTTCCGTTTTCCCTTTGCCTTTCCCTTTCCCTTTTCTTTTTCTTTTTCTTTTTATTTATTTTATGGATTTCCATTTTTCAATTTTTATAGATCGTGAGAAAGTTTTTAACCCCTTTGCAGACGCTGTCTGCGCATAAGGATGAGGCTGTGGCTGCCGCTGGCCCATTGCCACATAATTTATAATGATTAGGTACCGCTGATCGGGACAATGCCAATGCCGGGCCGACAGGCGCAAAAAGGAAACAGTTGCAGGGCGCCTCCTTGAGCCGCAGCCAAAAGAACAAGGACCCGGAACCGCGACAACCCTCAGCGAGCACCACATGCGACAACGTCTCGGGGTCTCAGGGTGCCGCATCGCGAGTCGACCCCAGCTGCATGTCCTGCCAGGAGTCCTGCCAAAATGGTCCCTGTTCCAAGATTATGTTATTCAGCAAACAATAAAAGGTTGCGAAAATCGAAATGATCAGAAAGATTACCTTTTTTTAGCTGAGAAAAGTGAACTCATATAGGTATGATAACAATATTATGAAATTGCTTAAAGGAGTTCAGGGTATAATAAAATATATTTTAAAAGTTGTAGGGATATTTTTAAAATTATTATTTATTTAGTTGGAATAAAACAAAGCAAACTTGTATTTAACATGCTCAAACTATTAAGGTTTTTATCAGAGAAATTTTATTTAAATAAAACTAAATAATCTTAATATTTTATAAATAAGTAAATAAAAAATAAAAATTAGTTAAATAAATAAATTAATAATTAAATTAATCCGGCCCACTCATACTAATTTTAAGCTTTAAAAATACTCATTTTAAAGATACTCTAACTTCACTCCGAATTGAATGCAAATTCAAGTTGAATAGATATGAATATAAATATGATAATAATATTAAGGACTCTCTCTCTCTTTCTCTCTTACTCTGTCAACAACACCCACATTGAAACACGATCAATGCTGACCTTTAGGTGACCCCTGCACGTATCAAATGACCGTCGTTTATGGCCATCTTGTGGCTCAATTCATTAATCAGGCAATTAGTCAAATTAAATTAGACCCTGACACAACACACACACACACGCACATTATGGCATTAAGGTATAAATATCAATTTGATCTGTCAAATATTGACACATCAAACCCTAAACAAACCGGCGGCAGGGTAGCCCCCATCCGGACTGCCAGCCATTTAGCGGCAATTTATAAGCAACAAAACACCCAAATAAAAAAGGACCAAAAAATAACGTGGAAAATGCGAGAAATAATAAATGAAAACAACAACAGCAACAAAATATCCCCTTTTTTTTGTGTTTTTTTTTTTTTTTTTTTTTTTTTTGTTCTGTTCAGATCATCATTTCAAGGGTCCTTGACTTTGCGCCGGCAACGAGGCAATTGAGTGATGCTGCCGCCGGCTCGGGCCAATTATGTGCATTATATTAGATGATATTATATGGAATTATATGGCATCATGTTTGCACTTTACTGTCAAAAACCGAGTTTTTTACACCAAACTGGGCATTAGATCACATTTAGGGCCGAGGGGGGAAGAGAATTGTATTTTGTTGTTTTTGTTTTTTTTTTTTTTTGTGTGTGTTTTTCCCATTTAGGGGTTGCTGAATGATGCTGGATGCGTGCACCTCGCAAACTGAAGCTGAACGAATGCCGGCCAAAGGTTCAAAGTGCGTGTGAAAATAAGGCTGTTTGTTGTAGTTCCTGTTGTTCCAGTTCCAAAAAAAAAAACAAAACTTTTGCGGTCTTTTATGTATGTATTTTTATGCGAAAGGTGTGAAGTCGTCGATTTAGGGCACAAAAGGATGCTGCTCGGACAATTAAGGCGCCTACCCCCGAAATGCCGAGAGCCGAGAGCCGCGTAATGCGATAAGGCGCCAAATAGCACAGTCCAGCAATTATCCATATGATCTGCCATTGTTCAACTGTCAGGACGAGAGTTTACTTCCTATTTTCTTTTTTTTCTATTTTTTTTTGGGTCAAAAGGTGCCAGTTTTTGCCTTGAACCCGGCACCCGGGGCAATTAGTCAAGTGGTTAATGGGTTGCGTCGAAATCGCATCGAATCGCATCGCATCGAATCGGATGAGGACGATTCCTGTGCACAGCTGAGTGAACGCCAGGATAACTGTACGCGCCAATTTTACTTTCAATGGAATTAAAAATTTACAAAAAATAAAAAAAAAAAAAAAACTGCAATTGCAAAAAAAAAAGGGTTAAGGGGCTTAGGGGTTAGGATCTGCGGCTGCTGCAAAATGTCCAGCAGGCAAATTTATTTGCCATCTAAAATGCAGCAGCTCAAGGGTTGCAGCTGTGGAAACTGTGGAAAATACAGCAGCAGCTTTTGAAAACTGTTTTGAAATTTAATTGAACGATGTCATTGCTCAAATCCCGAGTACACTCAGCAAAAACATGTGGTACAAAATGAAGGGATTTAAAAAAAATAAATCAAATGAATTTTTCAAGTTTCGCTTTCTTACTTTTAATTTTTGTATTTAAATATTAAGGTACTGAATTAAATTTATATAAATATATGTTTAAAGCTTAAATTAGCCACTAAAGAAAATGTTGAGTTTATATTGCAGTTGAAGAAATGGTATCTATTTGCATAAAGTGCACACAAGAATACCTTAAATATAATACAAGGCTCACATATATTTTCATATTGGATGCCAAGGTTAAGCGTGTCTTAAGCAATTGATTGGCTAAATAATAAATAAAAAAGATTCTTTGCATGCTTTTAAAATATTTTCGATAAATTGAAATTTTGCTGTACACAAAGCAGTTTCAATTCTCAAGTATTCTTGAGTCTAAGGACCTGTGTGAATATTCAAATTTGGCATCGCTTAAAGTCGTCTCGAGTATTTGAATCGCATCGATTGCGATTTCGCTTCGATTTTGGGATGCTCTCGATGTTGGCCAGGTGTTGTCTTTGATGTTGCAAAATTCGCTACAGCTTATCCCTGACCCTACTCCACCCCCCTCCCCCCCCCGTCTCCCCCTTCCCACCCCCCTTTTGCTTTTCTTTTTTGCCTAACACACACATACGGGCTTTGCATTTGCATGGCCTCGTTTTCTCAGCTCAGCATAATTTCAAATTGAGACCAAATTTTACCGCTCAACACACACACACACAACTGAGTGTGTGTGTGCGTGTGTGTGTCTGGCATAGTTTTTCCACGCGGAAAAGGATTATTTATTTATTACGAAATTTTCGTCATTCGATGCGCGGCTGCGGCGCGTGGAAAGCTGCAAAAGAATGAAAAAAAAAGAAGTACACACAAAATGAAAGGTGGAAAAGGTGGCACTAGGACAACGACTCATCCTGGGCCAGGCAACCAGTCGGCCAGCCAGAAGGCAGCCAGCAGGCTGGCAGCCAGGCCGCAAATGTCGATTTATTCAAATGATGATTCAACCCCTCGCCCTGCCTCGTCGCAGCTACCCCTTCCGGCTGTGTGTCCCGCGTTGGCATGTGATATGCAAAAAAAAAAGCAAGAAAAAGGAGCAACCACGTGCATGACTAGCAGATACCCTAGCTTAATTTAGAAGTTTTCATAGTTCGCATAACGAAGTAAATAATAAATAAATAGATTATATTCAACTCCTTTAAATACCCTGTATTCTAATAAATTATTTGTTTATTTGATATTGAGTTTTAATAAAGTCACTTTTACTAGATCAGTCTTTAATGTGCGTACAGGGTATTCGAGGCAAGAGCGAATCAAATGGAACGAAGCAGCAGCAATACGCACAGGACGCGCACAGGACACACGCCAGGAGAGAGATACAACACACAAGCCCAGCGTTGATTTTGTGTGCACTTTTTTTTCATGCTACCTTGCGGCACACACAGCCTTTGCTGTTGTTGTTGTTGTTGTTGTATGTCCTTTGTAGTTTGCATGTCCCGTTTCGTCATATGAGATCCCGAGCGCTTACAAAATTTTTTTTATATTATTTGAAAACGTAGACAGGACAGAACAGGACTCGCCGAGGCCTATACATCAGCGTGTGTGTGTGTGAGTGAGTATGTGTGTGAGTTAATAAAAAAGTCGCTTTTTTAAGGACATCTGCGTATTTTCCCTACCCAATATGCAAACCTCCTCATTGCCATCCCTCTCTCCCTCTCTCGCTCTCCCTCTCGCTCTTGAGCATTCGAATTCATTTAATTTGCACCTTGTTCGTCAGTTTGGTAATACTATAGTATATACAATACATACATATGTACATATGTATATGTCTGTATACCTAGCGCTTTATGCTGGTTAGCAACATTGGGAACATCTGCCGATCCTGCGTCCACTTGGCGACTGCCCTAACCGCAGGATATGCTGGTTGTTGACTTAGCCAAGGCCTGCAAATAGGTGAAAATCAAATCAAGCGACGTTCGCTTTTCCTGACTGCTCAAAACAAAGCTGTAACCTAAAATCAAACTTTATTCGCAATTAAAATAATTTAAGGTGGAGTTTTTTCTCACATATTATTAATAAAGAAACAGAAAGATTTTTATAAAAATGTTTAATTTACTTGCGACTACAAAATCGCAGTTTTTGGTCAATATTTATTGTAAGTAACTAATCAAAAACGATTGAGACACTCAGCTGGTTACAGGGTATCTTTTAGTGCAATCACACTCCACCAAAGCACTCTAACTTTTTTTTAGTTATATTAATTTTATGCGGCAGCTGCCAGAAATTGCAAGCTTTCTTTTCGCAAATGTTATGCCTGTTAGTCTGTGTGTGTGTGCGTGTGTGCGTGTGTGTGTGTGTGAGCGTGCATGTAATGCTTTGTAATTTTACACCACTGTGCGTGTGTGTGCGTGAATAAAACCTATTTAAATGACGAATCACAGAAATTTGGCCTCATCAATGTTTGTTCTTGATTCACAACTCTACTTTGCCGAGCTGCGACCCATGGCCCCAATCCGACCACAACCCAACCACCCAACCACCCACCCACCCACCTCCCCCTTTACACACGCATTTACGTCAACGTCAACGTCGACGCCATCGACACGTTCAAAGCGCAACCGACTCCGACTTTGACTTTGACTATATTACATTACACGAATTTCTTTTATATTTTACTTTTTTTTTTTATACATACATATATGTATTTTGATTTCTAATACCCTCGCAAAGGGTATACTAGTTTTGTTACCTAGTTTGTGAATTTCTGACAACTATCTATGAATATGGAATTTAATCTTTAGTCTGATCAAGAATCTTATTATTATTGATAAGTATATTGATAGATCTCTATTATCTATATAGTTAAATGGATTAATAAGCAGATAGAAAAATTTAATAATTTTTTTTAGAAATAATAATAATTTTATTAGAATAAATTTAGAAATAACTTTATTATTTAAATATAATTTAAATTAAATTTGCCTATTTTATTAAGTAATTTGTCTAGCGATCATTCACTTTAACTATTAAATTTACTTATTATTTTTATTTTTCATCTGTAAGTTCTTTATTATTATTATTATTTCTATGCCAGGGTATACATTATTCGGTCACTCGCAGTTAATCTATTTCGCTTGGCATTTATGCGAATGTATTTTTGTGGTGTGTGTTCAAAAAAAATTTGCAATTTCTTGTTCTTTTCTCGTCATCGTCTCTCATTTTTTGCAATCACAGCCGCAAAGCTGTCAGAACATATTGTCATCATGAGGCAGCTACCGTCAACGCACACCGCCCAACCACCCCACCACCCAACCACCCACACAGCCACCTGGTCACAGCCTCTCATATGTGTGTGTGTGTACATACCAGGCCGCATACATGTGTCCGTAATCGTTGCCCCTGCCTGAGCCTAGCCGGGGAAATAGTGTAATAAAGGACAGCCCCCCCAACTCCCCCCAAGCAGCCACCCCGTTGCCCATTGGCTGGATTAGCGAGTTCCGTTGGCATTTTTTACGCACTCCAAGGCGGGCCCAACGCCAACGTGGACACCTTGTGGTGGACCGGAGAGGGGAGCGAAGGGGGGAGGGGGGGGCGGAGGAGGCCCGCGATGTGCGACAGCAAAAACAATCACGAACAGATTTATCGCATTCATATTCAGCATGATGCGATATGTGACCCAGCCCTGAACTGAAACCTGGGGCTGGAGCACTGAGCGGTCGAGTTACTTCCGGGCGCTGTTAAAAAGGGTTTTTTCCATCTTCTTCTTCTAGTTTTTTTTTTCTTTTTTTTTGTAAATCGTGTGCGTATGTGTGTCAAGACCGCAAAATGGGATTACATTACTCAAAGAAATTTATTTTGACAGAACTAATATTTTTACACAGATCAGGCTGCCGCTGATGTGTGCCCCAGCTTCAGCTACAGCCACGCCCCTTTCGCCCGGCCCCGCCCACACTCGTCGGAGATTGCGGTTTTGGCCTCGTCGCATTTGGCGGCTGGGAAAGACATTGACTAACTACGCTGCCCTAAGCTGCAGCTGGCGGTTAAATTGGGTGGCAGCCCTGGAAGGACTTTTCCAGGACTTGAAAATTAACTGCGACTAAGATGCTGAGTCTGTCTCCGTACAGATAAACTAAAATGTTGTTATTATTGAAAAGTCTGCTGTTTACCATTAACTTCAAACGTCTGCAGAGATGAAAGCAATCAGTTAACTTCGCTAGGAGACTAGTCTGAATGGAAAGTTGATTACTTCGCTCTTGATATCAATTCAAACTATCTCTATTAAGGAGGTATTTAACACACTTTTCTTTTCAGCCACAAATGTTTGCCAAAGAGATGCATATGAGATACAGATTTGTTTACAAAAGCAATCATAAACGCAACTTGCCAAACAATTTAAAGTTAAGTAAAATATGTAAAGAAAAAATATGGAGAAATGTGAAATGGGAAATGTAAATAACCTTTGCTATGAACTCGAGTATTTATGTCTGGCTTAGAGCTCTGATGGCTGTCTGCTATGAGCCTGGCTCTGACCAAAGCTAATGCCACGTTATCCTTTCCTTTTGGGTGTGTGTGTGTGTGTGTGTGTGTGTGTGTGTGGGCCAGATCGAAATGGCAGCCAATTTTCGCGTCTTGACTTGATAAACGCGGTTGCCAAAGGGTCGGGCCGGAACGGGATCTCTGTGGAATAGGGCGCCGGCACGTGGGGGATTGAGTTTTGCATTAGCAATATCTATATGTATGTATATGCATGTGTGTGTGTGTGTGTGAGTGTGTGTGTTCTTGTGCGTTGTCCATGGCATCGCATAGTCAAGGAAACGATTTTGTCAGCCCACTTTTTATTATTTGCATTGCGACTGCGTGTGGTCCTGTGTCCATGTTCCTGTGTGTGTGTGTGTGTGTGTGTGTGTGTGTGTGTCCTTGTGCCCGGCACCACATTTCTTTGATGCAATATGAACAAACGACCCAGCGGCAACAGCAATAACAACGGCTAGCAGAAGGACCAAAGCGAAAGGATGTCGTCGTACTCGGCTCGACCCTCACGTACGAACTTTTGCCATAACAACAACTGTGGCCATTACGTAGCCAGAGCATGTGAAACACACACATATACACACACTCACACACACACACACAGACATAGAGACGTCCTGGCTGTTGGCCCTTGCGCTACCTTGCAGCAGCAAGCAGCTTCGTGCTTAGCTTTAAACCGTGAGCACCGCCACCACCATCAGCACCACCGTCAGCAGCACCGTCAGCACCGCCACCACCACCAACGCCGCCATTTGCCATCAAAAGGCTTTCAATGGCAGACGCAGACATTACAGCTAGCTGGCAACGACTGTCACGACAAACGTCCAAACGTCCTTGTCCCTTGTCCTTTGTCCCTTGTCCCTTGTCCCTTGTCCATCCCTGGACTAGTCCGTGGCTCGTGTCCGTTGCCACGGACGGACAGCAATGGCGTTTGCCTTTGGTTTGCTTTGCTTTTGGTTACTGCCCGCTGCCCCCTCCCCCTCCCCCTACCCGCTTTCCCCCACCCCTGGCACCGCCCCCTGTGGGCGTTTGGTAAATTTGGTTTTTTTGCAAATGGGGTTGATTTTTCGCCATTATTGTAACAATTTTGATCAATGGCCCTATTTGGTCCGCTGTCCGCTGAAGAAAAAAAATAAACGAGCCCCCCCCACCATCCTCCCCCTCCTCCACCCAACGGACCCAATCTCAATACCGTGGCCAATGCCAATCCTGACACAGGCTCTGGTCGCTCTCATATTCATTCGCATGTTTTTCCGTTGCCGTTTTTTTTTTCGCTGCTGTTGTTGTTGTTGTTCCTTGTACAACATTTCTTTTTTTCTTCTTGGTATCGTCCTTTGTCCTTTATTTTTTGCCTCTTAGCATATACCCTAGCTAGCTTCTTTTCTGGGCAATAGAGTTTGCAGAAACCTTGCACAAAGTTTATTCTGAAAAGTGATTAATAAATAGTTAAATTATTTTTATTTATGTATTTAGAGTTTTTTTTTATTTGTTTTTTAATTGATGATTTTAGCATGTATGGGAAGAAATAGTAAAAAGTGCCACAAAATAAGAGTTAAAAATTAACATTGTGTTATTTTAGTTTGAGGCAGTGGCAATTATCGAGTGTCCACTGTACCTTAAGTTAAATGCAAAAAATCCAAGCGAAGCATATTTTATAAAGACCCGACTAGATTCCTTCGTTTGGCACAGCCTAGGGTAACTGCTAGTCGTGCATGCCTTGCTGTCAAAATCTTATTTGTTTTCTTCTCGGTTTTCTTTTTTCATGTTTATTTTATTATTTATTTTTGCCGCGTTTGCTGCTTTCGCTCGACGCGTGACTGTTATTATTTGTGCTTTGGCCTTATGACCACACGCACACACTCACACACACACACACACACGCACACACGCACACGCACACATGTGCAGGATCTGGTCCCTTTAATTTGGGACAGCACCCGCACATATGTGCGACCACAGGCCATGACAACATTTCGGGCTAATCGAAGTTAACCCTTGGCTGGCTTTGCCAATTTTTTATGCATGGCTCCCATTTGCCATTCAATTCGATTCGATTCGATACGATTCGATTCCTTGCCCTATTCTTGTTGTTGTTGCTGTTGGTGTTGTCCATTAAATTTACGACACAAAACGCAGTCGGGCAAACAAGCAAACAAACAAACAAACAAACAAATCGACGCATAGAAAACAAACAAACAAAACAACAGCAGGGCAAACATTTTTATAAAGTCGCCGCCAAAAATGGAAGCTCTGGTTGGGCTCCCCAACTGGCAACTGGCAACTGGCAACTGGCTGCTGAATAGAGGGTTGCTTGTTGAGTTTGTGGAAGGGGGGTTGGAGGAGCTGCCCAGTCTGGATACACAAGGCCACATGTTTGCGGACATTTATGCAAAGTTCTCAATGTGAATTTCACAATTTGGCAACTGAAATGAGGTTCTGTTCGAGATCTGAGCATTCAATATGCCACTCAAATGGAGTCTATCAGAGATTACTTATAAATATTAATTAAATAAATAATAGCAAATTAATTTAATTCTTTTTAAATACAAAAATATAAAATAAACCATAATTTGGAGCATTGTGAAAATAAAACTGTTTTTTGAAACCCTTTCAGTCCTTCCATTATAAAAATAAAAAAATTCTGTTATGTACGGACTTATTCTTCATATTGTTCTTCATGTTTTTCATATTTAAAATTTGTTTAAGCCATATATCTAAAGTATATATTTTTTCACTTATAAGACAAATTGCAAATAAAAAAAAATAATATATTTATATACATCTATATATACATATCTAAGTCAGATTGTGTTCGTCGAGCTGAAAGCCAAAAACTTTATTTCTGTCACATTTTAAAAAATTTTAAATAAACAAAATAAAAATTTAATATAAAAAAAAAAAAAAAAAAAAAAAAAAAAAAAAAAAAAAAAAAAAAAAAAAAGGAAGGTAAACAGAAAACAATCCTCAACGGGGGCCGCAATACGAGTGAGTGGATTTTGAGGACAATGAACCAACGGGTCAGTGGCGAAATGAACGTCCACAGAGTGAGCCACTTCTGGACACGTGTCGAGCTGCTGGCAGCGCTGCCCCAAGTGGCCGGAATGCGGGCGACCTTTGAACTGTTTGTGCGTCCAGTTGGCAGCAATGCAATCGACATACTGAAGGTATCGGAATGCCTGCGGGCGATGGGTCTGGATTTCGTGGAGGCCCGCTTAAAGGCCAGCCTGGTGGAGCGCCTGCTCGGCTTTCCGCAGCCGCATCCGCCAACCCGCGTCACCTTCGAGCTGGTGCTGGAAATCTACTGCGAACTGGCCAGCAACGATGATCTGCCCAACGCGACAACGATGATCAGCGGCCTGCGCTGCTGCGATACCACTGGAACGGGCAAGCTGCCGTACGACCAACTGCGCCGGATGCTGACCACTGTGGGTGAGCGGCTGGACGAGGCGGAGGCGGCGACGCTGCTTGACGCGCTGAAGGACGATGGGGGCAATGTGAACTATGAGGCGCTGCTCACGTCCTTGTTCGCCAGGGACCACAAGGTGGACGCCAAGGTGCAGCAGTCGCGGCTCTATCTCGAGGCTCTCGGCAGAAACGCCACCTACATGGACATGCGCAAGCGGGACGAGTTTATCGTGGCGCTGCGCCGCCTGGACCGTGAGCAGAGCGGCTTCGTGACCGCCGATAGGATATTGACGCTGCTCAACAATACCGGTGATCGGTTTACCAGAGCCGAGCTATTCGCTCTCACGCGCGACATGACAAACGCACAGAAACAAATCGACTATCGGCGCTTCCTGCGCCTCATCATGAACGAGTAGACTCGGATTCGTTGGGGAGGTTCTTTGTTTTAAAGGCATCAAAATTCTCTAAAACGAAAGGCGTCCAGGCAAGGCTTCGGTTTGGTGATAAAAGGGAATACTGAGTCACAAGTACTTTGTATTTTACGTTTTCACGTTGGGCAAACGTAGGGGACTCGAGCGTCTGAAGAACCCCTTCATTTTGTTTTTATGGGACGATGTTTGTGGACCTTTGAGATGATGAAAATTTATTCTTTGATCAATTAGCTTCGTAAGATGCAATTGCTGATTGCTTTGTTTATTATTTATTTTTTTAATTTCTGACTATTTTTAATCAATAACTAAATTCAAGCTATTTTAAGGTGTTTTTTTAAGTTATATTTTGGTATGGCGACTAAGCTTTATTTTCTTCAAATCAGATTTTACACCAGTTCAATTGCTTTACGGACAACATTCCCATTCAAGATTTCTAAGAAGTGCTTTGGTTTTAGCTATGACACACACCTCAACAACAGCTTTGCATAGCGCCACCTATGTGTTGAGTAAATATTTATTTAACAGACCGAAGCTTTGTGAACTGCTTTAGTTTGTTCTAATTCTAAGCGAAATTTACTTAACAGCAAGAAACTCCTAACATAACATTTTTGTACAGTTGCAATCATGTTGTGATATACACAAAATCCTGATAGCTACGACACACAACGACAAATGCATTCCACACCTTCTTAGCTCTGTCAATTGCTGATTGTTACGAAGCGTTCCATTCACTAACTGCTTTGCACAGCACTTCTAAGTGTCGATTTTTGTTGGGTGTCAGTTGCTGTGAGTTATGACACACGCAACACTTGGTTCTTGGCGCAGCGCCATCTGGTTGCTGATAAATGCGACACACCACACCTCGTAGTTTGTACAGCGCCTTCTTGCCGTGATAGTTGACTTGTTACAATACTCACCACAACTAATAATTCAGTAAGCGCCATCTTAACGTCCATTTTTAAAAGTTACCACACACTTGACACCTTAAACATTACAGCGCGCTCTCTATATGCCATTTGTTATTGGTTACTACACCGCATTTCTGTAACTTATAGCTTAAAATGTCATATCGTATGCTCTTCATGGCGCCATCTAGCTGTAAATTAGTTGCAGATATAACAGTTACGCACTCTTAACAGTCTGGCAGCCCTTTGCGTAACGGTTTTCCAGCCGAATTTTCTTCAAAAGGGAAATATGCAGCAATAAAATAACGGGAAAATAAATAAAATACGAATATGTTGATTATGCGTTTATTAAAAATATTACATTCTTGAACCTTAGGGACTACGATTTAAAATATCATATCAAGTACGGATTACACAAGATCATTGGAGTCCCCAAATGAAGACAATTGGTTGCGGATTTGATTAAGTACGATTACGTAAATAGTTTAAGTCTATGCAAAAAAAAAATTGTTGGTGTTTGTTTTTGTTTTTGTTTTGGTTGTGCTGGGGCCCTATTTTGGCATACGGGAGCTAGCTGACAGCGCCTGACAACGTCAGACATCCTCGCTGGAGGCGAGGCTGCCGCCGCTGGAGGTCAGCTCCATTTTGATGGGCGGCGCCGCTGCCAAAGTTTGCTGCAGCGTCAAATGGCTGCCGCCGCTACTGCTAATGTTGTTGTTGCGCTCCTCGCCCTTCACCATATCACACTGGGCCTGCACTTGAGCCTGCACCTGAGCCTGCACCTGAGCCTGAGCCTGAGCCTGAGCTTGAGCCTGTGCCTGGGCCGCAAAGCTGCGCACCTGCAGAAAGAGGCCGCCGTTGTTGAGCAGCCGCGCCTGATGCTCCTGCGCCTTGGCGCGCAGACACGCGATCGAGTTGTTCCTGCAAAAGGATAATCGATGAGTCGCTTGGAGCCGCGTGCAATTGCAGCTGGAACTCACCTGAACGCGTCCGGATCGTGCTCCATGAGCGCTGCGGCCGCTGCGGCGGCGGACAAATGATGCGCATGCAGCGCCGGATGCTGCTGTTGCTGTTGCTGCTGCTGTTGCTGGGCAGCTGCGGCGGCTGCTGCAACGGCGGTGTTCATTATCAAGTGGAAGTCCTTGCTGGAGGCGGCGGCGCCGGCGCCCGCCGCATTCGCCGCGTCCAGCAGCGGATGGTAGCTGGGCGTGGCCGTTGCATACAGCTGCGTTGGAGGCGGCGGCGGCTGCTGCTGATGTTGCTGCTGCTGCTGCTGTTGTTGATGGGGCGAGGGCGAGCTGAGCTCAATGTGCGGCGACCCGGAGCTGTTGGTGGTGGCGCCGGTGGGCGTGGTCGCTGAAGAAGAGACGGCCGCGTAGCCGCTGCTGCCGTGCGGCGTCGTCGAGCTGGGCGGCAGCGTCGAGGCGTTCGTCGGGCAGCTGCTGGGCGCCGGACTCACCACGTTGAGCGACTCCGTCGAGGAGCTG
Organism: Drosophila lacertosa; assembly: GCA_004143845.1. NCBI lineage: Eukaryota > Metazoa > Arthropoda > Insecta > Diptera > Drosophilidae > Drosophila > Drosophila lacertosa. Next base: position 109,049 of record SCDZ01000250.1, on the reverse strand, counting down.
AGCGCCCGCGAATGCGAGCGCAGCTCCTCCGAGTGCGCCGACTTCGAGCCGGCCGAGTCCTCGTGGTCGCTCACGCCGGAGTCGTCCTTCAGTGCCGACTGCGCCTCGATCGATTTGCGGTGCATGCCTGCAAAAGCAGACAAAAATTAATTTAATATTTCTTAGAATAATTACAATTTGTTTGCCTTTAACAGACTGTGTGGGGCATGAAAGGAGTATGGAATGAAACCCTAATAATAACAGCCAAAAATAAACCACGCTGCATCCCTGGAAAAATCACTTTAATGAAGTTACCTTTTATGCTTTCTATATAAACAATCAATCAATAAACCATTTAATGCAATTTGTATTTGAAAACCATCTGCATATTGGATATGTGAGCCGTAATTAAATTAATACATTAGCTAATGCCAGATAGTTACTGTAACACATCTAGATTATATCTAAATATCGATTGACAACTAAACGAACACGCCAGCTGAAGCTTTTCAGGGAAATTTACTAATTTACAGAAATAAATGCTAAACTGAGTTTAATGTATAATACTTAAATACAATAATGTCACATATGTCCTGAAAATATTTATATATTTATTACATCTATATAATAGACATATAATAGAATAAAATGCCACAAAATAAAGAATAAAATATCGATATTAAAAAAAGTATTACAACCAAAAACTTTACAGCTTTTGTTTCTTTAATTAATTATTTTATTAAATTGGCTGTAAAAACGATTATTTTTTAAGTTTAAATTTTGTTGTTATTATGAAGAGGTTTTGATTAAAGATGTCATTAAACAAGAAGCTTACTAAACGGGCAATAATTAGGAATATGGGAATAACATTTAAAGCTGAAAATTTGTCTAAATTGCTTTTATTACATAAACATATATTTTTATAATACTTATTGAATTTCAAGTTGACCTATGTCAAGCTTTAAGTTTATATACTACAGAACGCTTTTTTTTTACTCTTTTAATTTGAACTTGAACTGCGCTTTAAACAAATATCTCATTTATATTAAAAATTGATGATTGCTAAAAAAAGTTTTTTTTTATTTATTTTGAAAATGAATCTTTAACTATTTTTTACTCTTCGAATTTGAACTATGCCCTAAACAAATATATATATATTTTTTTTAAATTAATCTTTGAGCTTTTTATGCTCTTTGAATTTGAACTTAAACTATGCTTAAAGTAAATATCTTATTTATTTTAAAAATGAATCTTTAATCGTTTTTTACCTTTTTATTATGAACTTTAGCAAATATCCTATTTATAAAAATTAATTTATAGGCTTTTTCAAGCTTTTGAAGTTTATCTATAACCATGCTTAAGACGAATATCTAATTTATAAAAATTAAATGTAAGCTTTTACTAACCTTGTATGAGTTTAAACTATGGTTAAAACAAATATCTTATTAAATTTAACAAGTAATTTATTTCTTTAAATTTTGCCCAGCAGATGGTCTGAGAACTAAGAGCTGTCCTTCAGCTCGGCCTTATCCCCGCGGATCGTCCGTTTGTGAGCTCGTCAATTGCCAACTAATTTGACATACACATACTTAATTAAAAAATGCCCGGGAATAACCTCAAAGCTGAGCCGTTAAGCCACTTAGGTCGCTTCGGGAAATAATTTGCGAAACACCCAACGCATTATGGGAACAACAGCTAAGTGGGTGGGTGGTTGGGTGGGGGGTGGGGGGTGGTGGGTTGGTTTAACTGAACAAGTGCCAATAAAACCTGCAACGGGCAACCTCAATTCTCACAATGCGAATAGATAAACGATAAATGCCAAATTAAAGCAGTAAGCTAACCCTCCCCTACCCTCCCTCCCCTTGAGAGATACACCCCTTGGCGGGCAGCGTGTGTGCATTTTGCATTTATTAAGCGATTATTAACAAATAAAAGCCAAAAACGCAAGTCAAAAGCAACCCCCGAGCACTTGTCAAATACCCCAACCACCCCCCCCCCCCTTGAGTTCCCTGGCCCTGCCGCGCTAATCCGCAAAGTCATTTGAGGCAGAAGCGAACAGCAAAGAAATGTGAACAACATATGACGACAAAAAGGACGCGCCAAAGATGCGTCCTGGCCCGGGCGGCATGCACGCCAAATATGCTCACAATTTCGAATTGGAAAGGCCATCCAAAGTTCAGCGGTACGTATATCATTTTATAATCCCCAGGCTGCTGTCCTTTGTCTCGCTCAAAATTCAATTAAAGCGATATACGAAAAAGCAGCGACGTCAAAGCGACGTTTGGATTGCAGTTTCTCTGTTAGCCTGAATTGGTTAAAGGAGGAGGGAAGGTGGAAGGTTCAAGGTGGAAGGTGAAAGGGAGCAGGGGGTGGGGATCTTGTTAGGCATAGTTGATAGTTCGATATGATTGTTGCATTTACATTTCTGCTCCATACCTAGTAGCCAGGGCGCCACCGCCTCGTTGTCCTTGGCCGACTTGAGTATCGTCTCCGGCAGCGGCAGCGAGTGCCGGACCATCGCCCCATAAAGCCCGTACTCGGCCATAATGGTGCTGCCGCCCCACACCTTCTCCGTCTTGCGCCACTTCGCACGGCGATTCTGGAACCACACCTGGAAAAAGAAAATCAGATTAAACCAATCAAAACCTGTGATCAAATAAACCACTTGAAAGCGATCTAAAATATAAATATGCAATTGAAAACAAATGCAAACATTTACTAAATTAAATATACCATTTATTATTAGAATTTTTATAATATTTTGTCAAGTAAAAATATTTACTAATTTAAATATGCCTTTATTATTGGAATTTTTATAATATTTGGTTTTCGTTTATTATTTTGTAAAACAGTCCAAAACATAGTTTTTAAAATATTATAAAATAAATTAAAAATATTCACTAACTTAAATATACCATTTATTATTAGCATTTTTATAATATTTTGTTTTCAATTAAAATCAAATAAAAATATTTACTTATTTAAATATACCTTTATTATTGGCATTTTTATAATATTTTGTTTTCGTTTATTATTCTGTAAAGCAGTCCAAAACATAGTTATAAAAATATTATAAAATCAATTAAAAATATTCACTAATTTAAATATGCCTTTATTATTAGCATTTTTATAATATTTTGTTTTCAATTAAAATCAAGTAAAAATATTTACTAATTTAAATATGCCTTTATTATTGGAATTTTTATAATATTTTGTTTTCGTTTATTATTTTGTACAGCAGTGCAAAACATAGTTATTAAAATATTATAAAATCAATTTTATTATTATTTTATTATTAACATTTTTATAATATTCCGTTCATGTTTATTATTCTATAAATGTTTTTCAAGTTAAATTCTTTTTTTACTAAATGAAACTAGAAATGAGAAACTTAGACGAGATTTCAATTTATATACTACATATGTACATATTTTTATACAGTCAAATTTTTTTAAACAACACTGAATATTTTCTCTATTATAAAATTATTCTATACGACAAATTTTCTATATAACGAAGTTTGTTTTTTGGTCCCTTAAACTTGGCTATAAGGAAGTTTGACTGCAATTTCTTAAGGCTCTTATCAAGTAATTTAAAGCTGCTTACTTTTGGGTTACTTTTCATTAAATAAAGAAATAAATAAATATGAAAACCGTTTGGAGTTGACTTAAATTTTGAAAAAGCAAGTTCTAAGTTAGTATTTAAAGTTAGCCATGTAATCGAAACATATGGCATAGGCAGCGGCCATTGGCCATTGGGCATTGGCGTGGAGGCGCCTCCCTTTGTTGCAGCTGCTGCCTTTGTAAATTTGATGCAAATTGCGAATTATTAAATAAAAAACTCGTTGAAATTGAAAAAATGTAAATAGAATGTATGCGAAATGTAAATACATTCGGACCGTAAAGGCTTTTAGCACCCGCACGATGACAGCATGAGACTAAGCGAGAGAGAGAGAGAGAGAGAGAAAAAGAGAGAGAGAGAGAGAGAGAGAACGATGGTAACTGTGTTCACACATAATAGCAAATAATATACATATTCGCATATAAGTGACCAAATTAGATTATCTTCCGAAACATTAAACCGATTTTCATGCAACAACAGCAGGGACCAACAATAGTAAGAAAACATTAAATGTTGATCACAGCAACAACAGCAACAACAGCAACAGCAGCAACAACAACAACTGTCACAATAAAAGGATTTGCCACACGGAAAGGATGAGAAAGGAGAAGTCAGCGAACGAAGCACTCTATATGCATAGCGGCGAGCCGGAGTCAAGCCAAAGGATTTAACATTGCCTTAGCAACCCTCGCACACTCACAGGACCTTCGGAGCACACCCCACTCTGTTGCTGGCCAGGACCAAAAAAGAAGTCATCATTTTTCTGGTCCATCAAATCGCTTAGTTCTGCTATTAGTCATGTGCGAGACACAAGCGACAGATAAAAAGGGGAACGAGAGAAAGAGAGGGGGAGAGAAGAGCTTGGGGGACAGTATGAAGATTGCCCACTAAAGTGAAATCGACGCAGGCGGATCGAGTGAAGTGGCCACGACGACGACGACGACGACGACGAGTGGAAAACAAAATGAAAATTTATAATAAAAAGCAAAATATGCAAAATAGGTTGGCATGCAAAACTTGGGCAACCCACGAGAGAGTGAGAGAGAGACAGAGAGAGAGAGAGGGAGACAGAGAGTGGTGTTGGTTACGTCTGCGAAGCAATGTGGCGACATTTTTGCTGAAATTCTTTTTGGCACGGGCCAAAGACGTGGCTAAATAAAACCAAGCAAAACAAGCTTGCCAAACCAACAGATACCTTCTACACATTTAATTTAAACAAGTCAAAGAGTGGGCAACAATTGTTTTGCATGCCCATTTCAAATGCTTACAGGGTGTTTTTCATTTTTTTTTATAAAGAAATAGCAAATCAAATCGGGCCAGAGGGTTAAAAGACTTTGGGGCAGGTGTTGTTGTGGGTGGGCTTTGGGCGGCTTTGGGCGGCTGACGTCTGCCTCGACGAACGATGATAAAGTGGTTTGGCATTTGCCACTGTCAGCTTTGGGCGGCTCCTACGGGGCCGACAGAAATACACACACGCTACTCTATTTACGTGAATATATGCGTCGCTTTATGCACGGGGGCAACTGACAACTTGGCTCATAAATCTGGGCAGCTGAGAAATTGGTAGCGCCCAAAATGGCTGGCAGCCACTCAGTGTGCTTCGTTGCAGCCCAGTAAATTTAGTGGCTAAGCTGCATTTTGGCACGTTGCCAACGCGAATCACAAGCCAAGGCGGAACGAAACGGAATGGAATGGAACTGCATAACTTGGCACTTGTCAATGTCAGCTACTCAATAACTAAGTATTTATTTTATAAAATTTTATAAAAGCTATGCATAAATATATATTAAGCAGCTCTTTGAATCTGGAACGATATGGAATGGAACATCATGTTCGTTAGCAAAAACAAAGAACAATCCACAATATACGCCTATTTAGCAAAAGTTTGATTTTTAAAAATATTTAAAAGCTAAAACTAACGAAGTTTGTAAAGCTTTTAAAAGATAAGCTGTAAGAAATACAAATTAAAACAAAATGGAATTGAATTTTGAATGGAAAAAAACTCTTTTCTTTTCTGAAAATCAAAATCATAACAGAGTATTGGACTGTGAATAATAAACTTTGTGCAGGAAAATAAGGAACTTAAACTCAAGTCTATATATATATATATTTAAAGGTACATATACAGTGATGGAAATATTAATAGAAACAAATGTTCTCTTTTCCTTTAAACTTCACATTTTCAAAGCAGAATGTCATATTGAATTGAATTTTTTAATTTATCTACTATCAACAACAAAAAATGGTTTTCAGAAGAACATTTAATTTAAATTCAATTTTATGTTTTTGGCCTGGAAATAAAAATAGACACAATTTTGCGTTCCCCTTTTAAGCAATTTTGCATATGTAATTAAAATTCGTCTTTTGAATTTGAAACTTGAATCTAATGCAAAACAATGGAAAATGTCCAAGCTGGTCGCAAAAGGAACGTTCTTTGTCCATTGTTGTGGATTTGTTGTGGACCACGTGGAGAGTTGAGCAAGTGGCTCCAGTGTTTGGTTAAGTGAAGGACACTTGGGGGAATTGGATCGATTGTGATCGAGCTGGTGAAGGGAAGTGGACTCTGCTGGGATTGTGACTCTTGCTCAGGTGGTGCTTAACGGAGCCAACTGCTGCTAAATTAATTTCCACACACACACACATACTCAGGCTTTCACACGGATTTCAATGCTGAGGGCAACACGAGCTGCACTTAAGACTTTTCGGGGGCGTGGCCGGAGGCTGGGCCATGGCTCTGGCATTGCCTTAAATCGGGGCCGGCCTGATGGCCCCGTCCGGGGGCAACGAAATCAAATTAATCCGGTTTGTTATTTCATCATGCAACGTCAACGTCATCATCATCAGTTGCAACAACAGACAAAAGGCGCAGCAGCAACAGCAGCAGCAGCAGCAGCAACAACAGTTTGCAATAATAAATAGCAACAGCAACACACAAACACACACACACACACACACAAACACACATACACACAGAGCGTCATGTAAACAAACGTCTGCCAAAGGAGCGGAAAATTTCATTAACAAGGCACACAAGCAATAACAACAACAACAACAACAACACCCAATTTGGTAGGGCCGCCCAGCGTCTGCTTCCACCGTCTGTCGTGTCACTAAAGCCTCCTCCAGCAGCAGCAGCAGCCACGCCCTCTCGCCCCTCGACCCTTTTGGCCGCCCTCGAAGCGGCTCCGAGCAATGATAATTTAATCAACTCTCATTGAATTATATCATTTTGCAATTTGTCGACGCTGCCTCTGCAACATGCTGCATGCACCCCTTCCCCCCTTCCCCTTCCCCTTCCCCTTTTCCTTTCCCCCTTCCCGCTCCCTTCGCACTTTCCCTACGTTCGTTTCCATTCAAACTCAATTCTCATTATGATAGCATCCAACGGGGACTGTCGCTTCATCGAGCGTCCATTTTGAGTGCGGAAATCAAAATAGGAAATGCCATAAATTTTCCCCAAAACGGAAACTCATTGGCAACCAACGCCTCGACACGACGGCCACAAGTGTGCTTAGCTCTATTTGGGTCTACCTGGGCGCGTACTTGGTTATGTTTAGTTGCCGTTAGCTGGCGAGTCTTTTAGGCCGGAGTAACAGCCAGCAATCCAATTGTATTATTTGCTTATTTTATTAATTCAAATCATAGGCTGGACTTGAAATATTTATTTACTACTGTTTGAAATTGAAAACCAGATTGAAAGCCGATTGTCCGTTGCTCTTGCAGTTTGAGTTGCAACCGACTGCGTCATACTCTGGAATTTTAACGATTACGACAGCTCATACGTCATTCAAATAAAAACATATATAATATTTATCAATTGTTGCTTTGTATGTGCTGTAATCATAGCAGGATGTTAAATATAAAAAAACAAAAACAATTTTATTTCAGCTTTTAAACAACAACAAAATCTATAAACATATATCTATATTAAATAATTATTTGCTAAAGTTTCTTGCTGTTGCTATATAGTTTATAAAAATGTGCTAAATTTTTATAAAATATTTGTTGTTGTCAGACTGAAAAAACATTGTCTTGTTTTTCTAATTCCATTTATTTTGATTATACTTTTTCCTCAATTTTATTTCTACAACTCAAGTTTCCTTATTTTCTTGTATTTATTTTTTCGATTTGTTTTTTGTTAATTTCCGAAAAAAAAAGTTTTTAAATTTCACATATTTCGATATTATTTTTAATCGATTGCGGATATCAAAATTGGCATAAAAATCGAATTTTAAAAATTTAAAAAAATGTTTGACTTGTAAGCCTAACAAATTTACATAAAGTAATTTAAACGGTTTTCAAACAATAACTTTTGCAAAATTAAATTGATTTTGATTCTTCTCTTTCTTGATTCTATCAGCAAGAAATTTCAACTGGAAATGTTTTGCAAAAATAATTATTTACAACGAATATGATATTCAATACTGTTTTATGTTTATAGATTTAACTAAAATGTGTTACATTGATTTGATTTCTTATCTCACAGCGTGCTCAAATAATTATTAGCATAACGTAAAAAATTTATTGAATCACAAAAACCTTGTAACTTAATCTTTGCAAAGTGAACGTCTATTTGAATAGCTTCGAAGGCTCTCATTAAGTTTGTCAGCACTGCATTTTGCTTGGCTGTTGTCAAGATTAACAGGTCATTTGACCTGATATTAAATGGATACCTGCTGGTAAAGGTTGGGTCGGCATAATTGACGACCTTTGCCAAATGCAGTTGGTGAGTGTATTGCGCGAACAATAATCACAGATGAATTTATCTCACATAGTTGCTAAACAGAAAATATATTTGCAGTTGCATTTGGAAATTTAATAAATATTCATGTGCTGCAAACACTAATTGCGGCCATATTGCGAATTGTTTTTGTGGCAACAGTTTTGGTCCTAATGAGTTATAAAATCGAATGGGGTTGGGGCTTAAACCGGATGGGACTCATGCATTTAGTGCACTTTAATATAGATAACAGCAACGACAATCTGTCGCTAAATGATTACTTGACCATCTTCCGCCCCCTGTCAATAGGTTGGGAATCACGATATCAATTTGCTGATTGAAAATTTATTATTATTGAGCTTGGGTCGTTTTTATGGGCCGCAATGTTCCGAGACGCGCCCCCTTTTCGGCTATTGGCAACTGGGCTGGATGTGGACTCGACCCAAGGCCAGTTTTGTGGTGACAGCCATCGACTGCCAGGATGCGCTTCAGCGACAACCCACTGCCACGCCCACCTGCATGAAGAGTCTGCCAGCCGGAGTGCATTTGATTTATTGAACTATGAAGAGTCTGTAGCTCCGGCTGTTACTTACAAATTGATTAGTTAAGCAATCAACTTAGCGGATAATGCCAGCTCTTGGCCAACATATCTATAAATTAAAAGCTGCGAGCCAGCGATTAAACAATTTAAATAAGTATTGAGTTCAATCAGACAGCTAGATTTATTTTTATATAGTTGAACACAATAAAGTTCGACTCTTGAATAAAAAAAAGGATCTCTCTTTTATAGATCAGCTTTAAACTCAGCTTTGTTTAGACCTCATAAAGTAATTTTCTTGATATTAAAAACTTAGTAGTTTACTTTAGCTAGAATCTTGAATACTTTTCCATAAATGTAACATTCCTCTGGAAATATTCCTCGATTAAAAAATTTACTTATTGTCCTTCATACAGAAAATCAAATAATTCAAAAAATAATTTTAAAAAATCTAAGATGTTTTTTGTCTACGCTGTTCCATTTGATTATTTATAGAAAATAAAGACTATAGTTAAGCTCATTGAATATGATTTAGCATTGTAAACAATAAAAGATTAAATTTAGATTATAATGATAGTTATACAAGATATTTGAAGCTTTGTTTAAGGACTTTGGAAAGAATAATTTGTTGTGCTCCTTGGTTATCAAGAGCTGAGATTAAAGCCTTAAACTTGTGTATTTCCGATTTGATTTGATTTGCTCAGCGTTGTCAAGTTCAAAGGTGCCTCAAGCCGCAGTGAGGAAGGAGCCTCCTTTTGGACCGCTGGGAAACCAATTTCGCATATGGGTTCGGTTGGGCGCACTTGGACAAAGGTCAGCTTTGACTGGGCCATAATTAAAATATTGGTAACCAATCAAAGATTTTCAATGGGCCGCCTCTGGCAAAAGCGCTCAATTGGGGGCCAGTGGGGTTGAATGGGGGGAGGGGGGGGAGTACAAATATTTGCGCACTCGTGCTGCAAAATTGCGCAAATTGCATGTAGCTTGCAGTATGCAGCATGCAGCATGCAGCATGCAGCATGTGGCAGGTGACAAGATGGGGAAAGTTTGAGTTCAGTTCGTTCTTTTCAGGTGACATGTGCAGTGCAATGCATTCGATTGCATACGACAACCTATCTCTGTGTATACCCTGTACGCTTTCCACACCCACTCACCCCCTTCCCCCTCTCTCTGTGTTGATGTTTGTGTGAGAGGATTTGGCCTGGCTTTCAGCTTGTGTGGCATGCGGCTTTTATTGGTTTACTTCATCAACTCGACAGGCAGCCAGTGAGTCGGTCCGTCAACCATTCGAAGCGTGTGGAAATTTCATAACGACAACGCCGCCACACTTCCCTACCCCCTCCCCCTCCCCCTCCCCCTCCCCCATACCCCTCACACTCTTTCTCTGTTGGCAGCCATCCCGTTCCGCTTTTATATGCAATATTCAATTGACATTCAGGCAAAGCATTTCGCGGCATTTTTACCATACACCTTCCCCTCTCGCTTTCCCCCTCGCTCCCCCTCTCGCTCCCACGCACAATGCAGTTGGAACTTCAATTTAAACTTTCATATGAGTTTAACGGTCGCGAGTTTTTTGTTTTTCTCCATTCGCGTCTTTTTTATCTCAGCTCTTTTTCAGCTTGGCGTTTACAAAATATGAATGCAAAAATTGTCTGGCCCCATTTATGGCAAAATGTTTTTTCATATGTGTATGCATACCCTGCGCAAAATCGATGAAGCAGGGTATTAAAAAAGTTTTTGCACATTTCTGTTACAGACAGCAGCTGTTATGCTGATTGAGCTGGAAGTATTGATGAAGTAGGTACAGGGTATATATTGTAAAAAGGTTTTTGAATAAATTAAAAAATAAACTTTTTTTTAAAACTTTTGTTAACGAATGGAAAATGTATTAAAGTCTTTGCTTTATCTAATAAATAGTTTCCTTTACAGGGTATTTTCAAGTCTGTCTTATATTATTCTTTAAGCTTTCTGTTTGAAGTATTAATTTGCACAAACGGAACAAAAGACTTGACTTTGGCGGCAAGACACTCGTAAACCCAGCGGCTCCAGATGGATGGAACCAGCTCGTACGACTTCTACTACTAGTTGTATATATAGACAAGTTGGCGCGATATTAATGACCTTCGGATGACATTGAGCGTCGCTGCAATTGGCGTGTACTATTAATTACGTTTTGAAATGATATTTTAAATGCATTGTGATTAATGAATGGTTGCGATTTTCTAATTACACGACTTTGGCCGGCCTGGGGGATGTTGTTGCGGCGGAGGGTTTACTGTACTAAATATCACTCGATGCCAAGGGGCGCAAATGAGCCTTCGGTTCGTTAAGTAATTTAATTTAGAAAACGCATTAACAATTAACAATTACGATAGATAAATACACGAAGATTAGATCATTGGACCTTGACATAATGGATATTGCCACTTGGCTCAGACTTTGATTCAGATGCAACATTGAAACGCCACTCGAACGCAAATACAAAGCACACTCATTGACTATATCGATCGGTCTATTATGAACTATAACTAAATACAAATATATACATACATAAAAGTACATACATATATCAGCAAAGAATAGATACATTTTATATCATATAGTAGTACTTAAACATTAAATATGTATTAAAAATTTGTATATATTTTAATTAGTCAAATGTTTTGTATTTCAATTAGCTTATATGCATGTATATATATTTATAATAAACTTATTATTATTATATTACTCTATATAATATATTTATATATTCTCATTTGGACTGCAATTAAGTGCCAAGCATTTTTGATCTTTATATTTCTCTCATATCTGCTGATCAAACTCTTTTATTAAATTAAATGTAATTAAAATAAAATAAAGAAAATTGGCTGCTGAACGTAGACAAAATATATTAATTTAAATAAATGTCTGGCTCTTTAGAAAAGTAAAAAAAGCTATAAAGAAATCGGGAGATTCCAAAAAAAAAACATTTTTTGTATTTATAAATCTTGATTAGTAAATCAAATGTTTTAAATACAGGAATTAATTAAAATAAAGTTAAAAAAACTGGCTGCTGAATTTAAACTTTATTTATATTAATAAATGTGTGTGAAAAGTGTTAAGCTTAATATAAATAAATCTTACAAATCTTTCTGTTAAAATATGAACTTAAATAAATGTCTGCACCAAGAAACTATAAAGCGAGAGATTGCAAAAAATCATTTTTAATATAAATAAATCTCTAATATCTTTTATTAAATTAAATGTTCTAAAACGAAACTTAATTAAAATAAATAAAAATAAATAATTGAAAAGTGCCAAACAGCTATAATGAAATCAAGAGAGTTAAATCACTTAAAAAAACAAAAATAAGCACATAAAAAGGAATTCGATTAATTGAAATAAAGTTAACAAAATTGTCAGCTGAATGTAAACTGAATATATTTATTTAAATAAATGTCCGATCAATTAGAAAAGTGCCAAGCAGCCAAAAAGAAATCGGGATATTCCAAAAACATATTTCATAAATACATAAACAAAGCTTTATTCTTCAATTAATTGAAGCAAAGTTAACAAAATTGTCAGCTGAATGAAAATTTAATATATTAATTAAATTCATATATATTTATATATTAATGTATATTTTTGTGCTTATGTCCGGCCATTTAGAAAAGTGTACATGAAAGACTTAGCTTCAAATACCAGCGATAGTGTGTGAATAAAGTGTTGTTCAGAATGTTGGGTTTATAGTCTTGTAATGATATATGTATATTCTCTGCGAATAATAGAGTAGGGGGAACTGAGCAACTGAGCAACCGAGGGGCCACTAAGCTGAAGGATCGCCACTAAGCTCGACCAGCATTTGGCTTTGCCGGCCACATCCTTGCGCAGCGGGCGACGAGTTGCCGCTTGTCATTATGTAGTCCTTTTGCGGGTCTCCGCTGAGTAGTTATCGGTAAATTGGCAAGTGCGTAGCTGGCGGCAGGCGCGTGTTGTCGCAGCAGGTTGCAGGCAGACACAGACTAGACACGTTAGCAAGCCACATGCCACATGGCACATGCCACATGCCACCCGCTTTTGTGAGAACTGTTGCAATTTGTTGATTTTGCTGTTGTTTTGTTTATCTTTCGCTCAGCAAATGATGCGAACAACAACCCTTTGCAGGGACCCCCCCCCCCACCCTTCGTCCTTCGTCCTTGGTCTTTAGTTTGTTTATGATTAACGTGCGCTAATTTCATTCATTTCGTCCTGCGTCCAAGTCCCGCGGGAGCGCACACACTTATGCTTATTGGATTTAAGGGTGCAGCCAGGGGCGCGGGGCGGGGGGCGGGGGTGGAGTTGGCTCTATCTATTTATTTGAATTTCACACGAGCCGCAACCACAAAGGCCCCGAACACAACGTCGAGCGGCGTCGCTGATTGGAGTTGACTGCGAGGTGTCAAAATACGAGAATCCCAAAAACGACCGTCGTTCGACCTTCGGCCAAATTATTTGATTATTGGTTCTAAGTAGTGGCCCTGGATTCTGGGTTCTGGTTGTGGAGCGTGGCTGGCATTTCGGGCATTTCGCTGGCGACGCTGCCAACTAATAATCTTATTAGAATTAATGATGGAATTTCCAATTTGCACAGACACAGGCGCCAAGCTGACCCCGTCGGGGCGGGCGCTTTGCGCAGTGAAAGCGATTTAATGTTAATAAGTTCTAAATGCCAATAATGCCAAGTGCCCCACAGCACCCAGCTGCCCTGCGGTCCCTGGGCAAAATAGAAATTCCTGCAGCGGACGTGCGACGATGCCAAAAGCGAATCGAGTTGCCCGCCAGCTGACACAGATTGCCAAGGCAGGAGCGGGCAACGGGGGCAGGATGCGGGCCGGAGGCACTTTTTCGTATTCCTCGAAAATTCCGTAAATTAGAACAACTTGCTTTAAAGAGCTGCCCTAAAAACCATTTAAAACATAAGCAAACTTATAGTAGACAGATCAGTTTTAGTTTACATATAATAACAAATATCTGATCAATTCAACAAGCTTTGCTTTTGTATTCATATTCATCTATTTGTACATTTTTCCACGTTAAAAATATAAAACTCTTTTTTTTTGCCTACTCAAAATCTTTTTTCGCTTCAATTTTGTATTTATCTCCTTTTCTTACTTCTAAGAATTCTAAGAATAAATAAAATAATATAAAAAATTTACTTATTTTAAATCTATGATAATTATTATTAATTATCTCTTGCATACTTTCGATATTAAATTATATGAAATATAAATATAAAAATATATTCTTGTATATAATTTTGGTTTTTTTATGTATATTATTAAGCACATTCCATTGAATAAATATAAAAAAAAATGATTAAATGAAATTAAGAGTATTATTTTCATATATAAATACAAAAAAAAAAAAAATGTATTTTCAGTGTGTAAAGTAAAGACATACTGTATATTTATATTTATGTTTATACATATATATATGTATACATATATACCAAAGATTTCATCAATATTTGTTTTTATTCCTTATATTTATATTTTTATAAATATGAATATACACCAAAGATATCTTCAATATATAAATCTTTAAGTGCTCGCTTTGTAATAAATATCTAATAATTATCCAAATATATAATAATTTATCTGCGTAATTTTCGGATTATATTTAAATAAGACGAACAACGTAGATTTTTAATTCAGACTGTAATGTAATAAATAAATGAGAATTCAACTGTTTAAAAATAAGCTTTAATAACTGAATGTTTTTAAAGTTGCTATATATACTAACTAATATTATATAAATTGAAACTTTCTCTGTGCCCAAAATTCACATTTGCATTAAATACCAAATGGACATCGGTGCGTCGTTTCTCGATAATATTTAAGTATTATTCATCAGAGGCTCAAACGGCTTTTGGGCGAGTGTTGAATGGCCGATTGACCCAACAATTGAAGTCACAGCTGCAGGTGCGTGTCATTGACAGCAATTCACAGTTAACAGCAGCTACAACAACAACAGCAACAACAACAACAATATGAAAACAATACGAGTGTTGTCACTGCGTTGTCATCATCATTTTCATTGATGGTAAACCAATCATTTTTCAATTATATTCACCGCTGGATACAAATTGTCTGATTTGGGTGTGCGTGTGTGTGTGCGTGTGTGTGTGCGTGTGTGTGTGCGTGTGTGTGTGTCTTTTGCACTATGGGAAAATTTGAGTGTCTGTCGGGGCACAAATTAACAACTGTCACAACTGAGAGAAGCTTCATCGATTGTGGCCACGTCTAAAACAACTTAATAGAAATATACATATATATATATATATATATGTATATAGTATGAACAGCTAAAGGCAATATAGTAAATATATGTATATCTAATCAAATATAATTTGAATTATTACGCCTGCAACAGTTATGTTTAACAGCTGTTATTCCAACAGATTTTCATTATGTTAACTAACATTTTTAGTTGAATTCAAATTAATTTGATGCTATTTTTTTATCAACAAAACAGCTTAAAATACCCACTGTGTATATTTATGTGTGTCTGTGTAACTGTGTATTTTTTGTGTGTCAGCCGCCCAGCCACGCCCACCCAAGCCCGCCTTTGCAGGCGCTAAAGTTACCTTCAATTGTCAGCTTAGCACACAAAATATTCATTTTTCAGCTACTTTAAAAATGTTATTAAGTTTGTGACGTTAAGATTATTAATGAGATCTTGTAATATTTATCTTTTTAATATTAAATATTTATATGCATGCGTAATTTTTTTGATAGCTTTTGCTTTTATTATGAAGTTGTAAAATGGTTTTCTTTTTTCTATTTTTTTTAAGTGCATTAAAAGTTCGTTGCTTTTGATAAAAAAAAAAGAGAGGCTGTTGCTGATTTATTTTTCTTACTGGTTTTTTTATTTTTTGTGGAATTTGCCGCCGACTGTTTCGATACAATTTTTTTTGGCAGATTTTTCTTAAGAGCGACAAAACCAATTAAAGTGTCAAACGCACTCGGAGACGACGCCGCGTGGCGCCACGCCCTCAAATTGCAACAGTTGCTAAAGTGCACAACTTGCCGCGTTGTGGCCAAAGGGGAAGGGGGAAAAGGGGGCGGGTGGAGCTTCTGGTTGGGTCTGTTGCATGCTGTGTGGCCATTATGAAACCATAATGGTTGCAAACGCCGCCTTTGACAAGGCTCATTGCGCGGGCCCCGCCCCAGCCCCCCCCCCCCCCCCCCTCATAACAACAACAACAACAACAACAACAGGCAACAACCACTCGTCATGAATGTTTTCTAATCTATAAAATTAATTTTGTGAAATCTTGTCGAGTGTTTTGTTTGCTCGCCCCCCACATCCTTGCCACATCCTGTGGCAGCTCCCTGGGGACCCGCTTACAAATTGTAAAATATATATTCGCTGGGACTTTTCGGCTCTGTTGGAGTGGGAGCTGGTTTTTGTTGATTGAATGCTTTTGCCTTCACTAATCAGCAGTTTCAAAAGCAGTCGGGTCTTCTTCTTTTCTTTTTGGCTTTGGTTTTGGCTTTGGCTTTGGTTGTTTGCAAATTAGCGTGAAATGCGATTTATAATGTCAATTGTGTGGGTGTGTAGAATATGGACTTAGCCCAGCTTGGCCATAATTGCAAAATATGCTCAAAATACAAACACACACACACACACAGTTAGTTGAAAGTGTGGATTAGTTGAGTTTAAAGGCAGCTCCCGTTCCAGTTCCAGTTCCAGTCGCTTGCCAACTTATCGATCAGCTAAACTCCCTTTCGGCTTTCGACCCGGCCTGTTCCGGTGCCATCAATCAAGGTAACGGGCCCTGTTGGCTTTTAACTATTTGCTCTAATTGCATAACAGGCTGCCGCGCCCCATTTTCCAGGCCAGGTGGCAACCCTTTAACAACGCCGATAACAACAACAATGAAAATGTCAAATTTGTATCATTATTGTTGCTGTTGTTGTTGTTGTTGTTGTTACTCTGTTGTTGCTTTAACAAATGGACGGAAGGAAATTCGTTAGCTGTCGCCTAAGCTAAACGGCTAAAGAAATGGCCAGAAAACTGCTGAATGTTCAGTCAGCAATCATGTTAATGTTGTTTTTCATAATGATGATGATGTTGAACAAAGAGCTCGCTGTCAGTTGGATTTAAATGCCTTTAAACGCGCTTCAACTTAAATAACTTTTATATAATAAAAAATAATTATAGAAAAAGTCTGATAAAAACTTTAAATATTTATTTTTTTGCAGGGATTCAATTAGATACTTTGGAATATTCAAATATGCTAAGAGTAGCTTTTGTAAAATCTTGCTACTTATTTCACAATTAGCTGATGAATATGAATTATGAACGTAATTAAGTAGAATGCCGTCAAGTTTGCCATTCCTTTTTCAAAGTTATTCCCATTTGGGTGAATTTGAAGAACCTAAAAATAGCCAAATACAAATTGCTTTAAATGGTTACACATTGAGTTCCATAAAAGGTCGACTCAACAGAGCATTCAACTTGGCAGCCAGAGCCAAATCAAGAGACAGCAATCGAAGCCCCCTCCGCCTACGCCCCTGCCCCTGCCCCTGCCCCTTAACCGATGTAAAACAAATGAATGAACTGGGAAAAAATAACAAATAAAAAAAAACCGATAACTACATCGATCGAGAGGGGGAGGAGGGAGGGGGGGGGAGGGGGATGCTTGCGGGTGGTTCAGTGACTGAGCTGACTGAGTCACAATTGAACGAGCAGTGCCAACAATTGTGAATTGCCCCGATGATAAGTCTAATTTTTAAATTTTGGTTAATTTGCAGAAACCTTTCACTTTTTTTTTTTGCTTTTTAATGCGCTGTGCTTTTCGCAAGCGCTGACAGGTGAAGCCATGGGAGGGTGGGGGGGGGGGGGTAGATATTTTTTATTTAATTTTTTTTTTCCAAATATAATTAAAAAGGTGTTATTATATTTTCACGCCTCGACTGCAGCGACGGCAACTGGAAAAATCAACAAGCAGCTCAGCGGCGACTCATCCAACAGCCAGCCAGCCAGACATATATATATATATACATATATATATATACACTATAAAATCAGAGATACGATCCGGGGTTGGAGGTGGCTTAGGTTATATATATATATATTTTTTTTTTTTTGTGTGTGCAACCCAAAACGTCAACGACTCCGAAACCGACGAATTATTTGCAGAATCATCAAATTAAAGGTTTGATGTTGATTTCAACAAGCGGCACACGGAATATGGAACTGGAGTTGGAGTCGGAGTCGGAGTTGGAGTTGGAGTTGAAGTTGGATTTGTAGATGGGACAACAGCAACAGCAACAGCTACGGCAAAATGCATACATATTGAAAAAAGTGTTTAGTCATGCGCCCCCATCGCATTGCACCTAACAGCAGCTATATAAGCCCCCCCCCCCCCCTGCACCCCTCCCTAACCAAGCCATGAGCCGAGTGTCTGTATAATTTTCGTTCGTTCTCTCGAATTGGCTGTCATAAGTTTTGAGTAGAAAATTGGTGTGCAACACAGGCAACAACAACAACAACAACAACAACAACAAATCCCGAGACTGGCTGGCAAATGCAGTGCAAGGCAAACAAAATGTTGCCTGTTGTTGTTGTTGTTGTTGTTGTCAAGTGTGGCACGATAAAGAAGACGCAGAGAAGAAGAAGAAGCGAGACAGAGACAACGAGCAACGAAAAAAAAAAATAAAGGATTTCTTGATTGCGATAATGAGTTATACTTAATTTCCAGGGGAGTGGAGAAAGAGGGAGAGGGGGAAGGGGAAGGGGAAGGGGGACAATTGAAACAGCAGCCACCTGAGAGCTGACGCATATGAGAAGGGTCTAAGTACCAGGTATGGTATTTAAATAGCGCAGATTCTCTCAAATCTAAAGAGACCTACAAGAGGGAAAGAGACTGAAAGATAGAGAGAGAGAGAGAGAGAGAGAGAGAGCAGCTGATTTGAAGAACTTCAAAGTTTATAGTTCTAAAAAACAGACAGGCAGAAAAAAATATAATTTATAGAGCTGAATTTTCAGGATATCTGTTAGTCGTTGACTTTCGACTGTTCAATTTAAAGATACTTCAAATCCTCATTTTAAATATTCTTCTTTAAGAACTGTGCCAAACTTTTGGGAAGAGCCAAGAATATATAATAATATATATATATTTATTTATTTAAATATAAATTAATACTTAGACAAAGTATTTGCAAACGAGATGTTTTTTAATATCAACCAAAAATTAAGTTAATAGTTAAAAGCCAAGTTCAATTACGAACCAAATTAATTGATTAATTTTGGCTCAAGAAATATATTTAATATCCCATATTTAAATAGAGTTCCGTTCGTTTAGCTGGATTTTTCACTAATTGCAAGTCGGATTGCGATTAATTGGGATTAATTGGTTAATTGGAGTGCGGCACAGGAAATCTATTCAGCTATTTGGCTTCCCAAAAAAATTTGATTTGGGATTGACTAATTTTCGGTGTCTAAACACTTCGCCAGCTGCTTCTCACACGTTTGGGGAACCAAACAAAAATACAGAAAAAGAAAAAAAAAAGTGTAATAATAACAGCAATTTCAGAGCGTGTGTGTTGTTGTGGGTGTTGGAAATTGATTTTGGTCCGGACCGGGCTCGTTCGAGTTTCCCAAGCAACTCGAAGATCAGTCGGCACTTTAACGATAATATTTATTGAGTAAATAGAGCGAACAACGCGCATCCAGCGTTTGATTTGTCATGTGATAATTACGCTTTTCAAAATTCGATAATAGGCCTCATTCAGCCAGGCGGCCCAATCGATTGTCACCCCCTCCCCCCTTTCTCTCGATCTATCGATGACGCTGCCTTTCATCGCGATGACAACGATAATGTGGATGATGATGTTGATGATGATGTTGATGATGATGATGCCGTTGACAGCAGCTTGTTAGCGACTGCTCTAATTGTTTGATGAGTTTTGATTTGCTTTCAGCTTTCAATATAACAACAACAACAACAACAACAACAAACACCTGGCATAGCTTAATGTGTATCCAAAGTCATTTTGAAGCTTTGGAATTTGACGCGCTGAAAAGTTTAACTTTGTTGAGTGAGTAATAAGCAATCATATTTATCGATATATTATCGATAAGCAACTTATTTAATCTTTAAGACACATTTTATTTTATTATTAATTAATGTGTTCACTCGAACGAACTTTATTTAGCATTTCCCGACAAATCAACTATTTATTTGAACTACACTTCGGCCAAATTCTCTTCAACCCGCCACTGATCGGCAGTACAAAATCCATTTGGGCCAACAGCTGAAGCGTTAAGTGCTTAACAAGCTACTTTCCCACTTCAAAGCACCACAAAAAACAAAAAAAAAAAAAGTAGCAACAAACGCGTAAGGCGAAAAAAAAGGCAAAACCTGATGAGATCTAAATGAGTGTGTGCGCAGTCTACAACAACAACAACAACAACAACAACATTAACAATTACAACAACAACAGCGTGGGTTTTCTGCACTTAGATTTTCTCGTTTAATACCCTTCCAAAGGAAACGCATAAAAGGTTCTGTCAACCTGTTGTAAACAGAATATTTTTATGTTATAAAAAAAATCTTTATTTATTATAAGTTTGTCTCTGCTTAAAATTAAAAGCATATATAATAAAATTTATTATATTATATATTAAAAAAATAAGTAAGCGCATTTCAAATTCGTTATTCGAAAGTAAACAAACTTTTCTGTCTCGTTATGTACTTTGTTTTTTTTTTTTTGTTCTCTTTTTTGAGCTGGGCAAAAATCATTATCTGGTAAGGCAACGGAACGAGGCTAAGGTCACGTTTTCGCGCTGTGGGTGGCAAAAAGCGACCCTCTCGAAATAAACAACAAACAAAACGCAGCAAATTAATAATAAACCGGCGAAAAGCAACCAAACAGCCCAAATCCTATTCTATGACAGACTATTCTATGGTCTATACTCCACTGGCTGGCTGGCTGGCTGGCTGGCTGGCTGGCTGGCTGGTCACACCCCCTTGGGCGTTCAATCGCCGCTAACAGTCGGATAATTGCGACAATGTTGCTGCACTTACACGTGTCATCATCATCATTATGTTCATCATTATCTTCATCGCTGCGAACATCAGTTTGGGCATTAGCAGCCTCATCAGCGACTGGCAGTTACTTGTTACTCACTTGCCAAAGCAATTGCAACCCTTAGCCGTGATAGACAACCCCGGCGGGGTCTGGGGTCTGGTCGCCTGCCTCTTAGTCAAACCACAGTGCCACACATTGTTGCCATTGACTTTTACATGTGTTCCCAGACCCACAACACGACCCAACCCAACCCAACCCAGCCCAACCCAATTGTTTGTTGTTGTTGTTGCCACTCCTTTTTTTTATAGGGTATTAAGAAGCTTACGACGCAAATGAGGGGAAATCTGCATAAGCAAATATTTACAGTTGTTTAAGTGAGAAGCGAATCCAATTTGTGAGCTCATTTTTTTTTTTTATTGAAATAAGCGAAAGTTTAGTTCCATATTGGAATAAGTTATTGAAGGAACTCTTAAATCTTTGCTTGTGTAGATAATCGATAATTTAAGATGGCATTTATCGATAAATGTTGGCTATGGAGTATTTTTTCGTTTTTTTGTTTTTTATTTTTTGATACTTTCGTTTGCTACTTTTAATCGATCTTCAACTGATCGATTTACCATATTTTTATTATAGATATCAGAAAATTATTCAACCTGACATTTTATAAGACTTTAATACAAATACTTTTCCAAGTATAATATATATATTCTTTATATTTTATTAATTAATTATTTAATTTTACGATACAAGATTTTTTTTAGCTTCTTCAATATGAAAAACATAAATTTAGCTTAAATTGGATTTAAAGCTTAAACCAATTAAGAAAGTATTTTCTACTCATTCAATGTATATATTTGGATTGTTATGATTTTAGAGCTAGTATTTATTTTCCATTTTCATATTTATCTCGTTAAGTGAAAATTATATTTAGAAAAAAAAATTATATTTTTATTTGGTTGATTTAGACAAGACAAAAATATTTCTAAAGGTTAACTTAAGTAATTGTACTATAATGGAATAAAAGCTTGCTGAGAGCTTACTCTAAGATTTCTATGTTCCATCTTAAGATGTTCAGAACAGAATTTGCTTAACTCTGCAAATGCCCAATTTGTAGCTAGTTAAGTGTAGTTAAATTTTCAATATTCAGTCAGAGTAAATGTTGAGATTGGCGTTGCGATTCAATTGGAGTCCGAGCCACCCACTTGCTGTCGCATTTCCGTTGCGTTTTTCCGGGAAACTCAAGTGTAGAAAATTAAAAACCACTTATACGGCAACAGCCTGCCACAGGTCTATTAACACGCGGGGTTGACATCGAGAGAGGATGACGAGGTTGAAGAGGGTGAAGAGGGGGGGGGGGTGCTTGGGTTGGGGGGGATGCGTAGGTAACACAATACGACTGGCAGCGGCAGCAACTACTTAAAATGCAATTATATGCATTATTTATACACAAAATACGCAGAATAAGAAATATGAAAAAAAATGTAAAAAGCCAAAAGTATGAAGACGAAAATGAGTAGAAAAAAATAAAAATAAAAATGGAAAACGATGATGGCAACCGCCAAGTATTTAAATGCCCACCTCAGCTACTAATTATTACCAGGAAAAACGCTTGAAATTGACGTTTCATTTTGGTTCGGCGGGGCACGTCAACACCAAGCAGCGGGGCATGCAATATTCTTCGTCTACTACAACGTGCAACGTGCCCCAAAAGGGTGTCGTGATTATGCACAACCAAAACGAGAACGAAAACGAAGACGAAGTCGAAGACGAAGACGAAGACGAGACGATCGACTGCAGCAGGGGCCCCAGGGTCGAGCCACTCACTCAAGCAACTCCTTCAACAGATTAACGCACTCGAGAAATTATAAAAAAATAATATTTTTCTTAGAACTGATACCATTTTAAACGAATTGGTACTCGACTCGCCACAGCCAACAAAATGAAGAAGTTCGACGATCATCATCATCAACACAAGAATCTGCCTGAGAAAATGCAGTTCAGTGAGAGAGAGAAAGAGAGAGAAGCGTAAATTGATCGCCGGCGGCCGATCGCAGCAGACGGCATTGCGTCAAGTGGCAACATCGGCGAGTCAACATGTCTGCCGCAAGTCTGCCGATATTCCCGATCCAACCTGGCCAGAACTGGCCTGGCCTGGCCTTCGTTTCGGTTCCCATGACCAGCTTTTGGTGGCTGCCAATCGCGGCTGCGGCTACTCCAAAACTTGGAATGACTCTTGCACATTTTATTATTATTTTTTTCTTCTTCGAGAAACCAACTGAAAGCAACTTCTCATTCAGCGTCCGAGCGGCCATTGTGAAGTGCATCGTTCTCTCGATCAACGCTCGCCACTCGAGTAAATTAGTTTCGTAGAACTTGTAGGCTGCCCCTTTTTGTATCGCATTGAAATTAGTTGTGGGGCCGACCAAAATCGACCCGATCGAGGCCTGAGAATGCCCACAAAAATGCTTTTGGCACTCGAAAAGGCATTCAAACTGTTTGTTCCCATGCCAATTTGATCCATCTGCCAATTTGCAATGCAAGAGACCAAATATTAATGAATAAACTTAAATATTTATTTACATTTACTTTCATATCCACAATATATACACACAAATTTATAAATGCATTAATTTAAATTTAAACAAGTCAAAACTAGCGCTGAAAATATTCGCTAAAAATTATTAAAAAATATTTCTGTTCAACAGAATTTAAAAAACATAATTAATCCCTTTCCTAATGATTTTCTTTACAAAAATAAAATATTCTTAAAGGTTCTGTTGATTTAAGATTTATTGTTAATTGAATGCGTTAAAAATCATATTTTAAATAAATTAATTGAATGGCAATTTGAAACAAAGAAGTCATTGCGCATTCAATGTTAGTTTATTTAAAATTTATTTTATATTTATTTTTTCACTTGCACTTCTTTCATCTCAGAAACTACTTAGTAAATAAAATTTTTATATAGATCAGTGTGTGTGTGCGTGTGTGTGTGTGTGTGGATTAGTGGTCGACAACTTCAAATATAAATTGAACAAAAATCTCGAATGCAAACCAAACGAATATTTTGCCATGAGTTTTAGTCAGCGCTGGAGGGTTGAAAATTATTCACACACAAATGTGTAATTACCCAGACACAGAACACACCAGCACCAGCAGCAGTTAAAACAACAACAATGCACAACACACACACACACACAAACACACACATACACAGAACCACTAACTAACACACACACACACAAACAAACTTAGCTGTAAAATTGGCAGCACACAAAAAGTTCACTTGGCAAAAGGTTGAAGAGCTGCCGCCATCCAATGTGTGTGTGTGTGTATTAGTGTGTGTGTGTGTTAGCCAGGGGCGTGGCTGCTGCCGCTGCTACTGGCATGGAAAATTAACAATTTTTCAATTAAAATCAATACCGAGTGTGTGTGTGTGTGTTTGGTTTTCTGTTTTCTGTTTTCTTTTTTTTTTGTTGTGTGCGTTGGATTCGACTGCAAATGTGTGCGGCATGGGCGTGGCAGGGGGCGTATAATCTGCATTTGCACATGATAACTCAGCGTGTGCGGCGGTTTGTCTGTGTGTGTGTGTTGTTGTTGTTGTTGTTGTGCACATTTCGGGCAAATAGCTTAAGTGCCTGAAAATATGCAACACATGCGACAGGCGGCAACGCAAGTGTGTGTGTGAGTGTGTGTGTGTGTGTGTGTGTGTGTGTGTGGGTGTTTGTGGTTGGCCTGTTGTTGTTGTTAGTAGTTTTTCGGGACGCCTTGGCTGCCATCAAGTCAATTTCAAATGCTTTTTTGCCAGAACTCACACACACACACACACACACGCGCACACGCACACGCAAATAGTGCCGTTATTTTGCATGACATTTGCAGGCTATTTGTGTGTGTGTGTGTGTGTTTAGGGTCGAAGTCTGTTTGGTCTTTAGAGTATTTTGTGGTTGTCTAACTGTTGAGCTGCCATTATGCGAGTGTGTGTGTGTGTGTGTGTGCGTGTGTGTGTGTGTGTGTGCGTGTGCCCGCACACACAGTCGTTGACTATTTGCGGGCACCGCAAACAACGTTAAATGCAAATTTACTTCAAGCATCGCAGCCCATAACCATCACCAAGTGCACCACCTAAAACCCACCCAGCCGCCACAGAAATCCCCCTCCCCCCGCCCCCACCACCCACCGCAAGCCACTAAGCAACCCCACTGGGGGGACCCCCCTTCAGCACACTCCGCCCATGAAGCGCACAACAGTTACACACAAAATGGCCGTACTTTGGCGCCATTGCCTCAGTTGTTGTTGTTGTTGTTGTTGTTGCTGATGACTATTGCCGTTATTGCCAAGTGAGTGGGTGGCAAGTGTGAGTGAGAGGGCGATAGATGTTGCCTGGGCCAGAATTGAAGTGTTAGTTGTAATGCTACTAATTGGACTCGCTTTTAGCAACGTTTCATGTGCCCCCAAGCAAGCCGAAAGCAAAGCTCCTTCAAAGTGTGAGTGTGTGTGTGTATGTGTGTGTGTGTGTGTTGTATGCCAAAGTCTATAATTGGAAAATTTTACACACTCGAAATTCAATTTTCAACTAGGAGTAGATGAAACTATGGCCTCAGTGAGTATTAGCAATAGGCAAAGGAGCCAGGGGCTGGCTTAAAAGGATGGGCTGCCTTGTGGGCCACGTCTGAAGAGTACTCAAGAGGAGACAGAGACAGAGACAGAGTGAGAGAGAGAGAGAGAGAGGCGGCTGCTAAAGGGGAGCCTGCGTGGGATGTTATGCGGTGCTGCCGCAAAGGATTTGGTCCTGGTTAGTGAGTTAATAACGTTTACAGCATGCAACTAAATAGGAAACGTAATTAGCAAAGACCGAAGCTGTTGCAATTGCGTGTATCGATAGACAGGGTCTCATTAATTATGCACTCGGCTAAATTAACTGACGTACTAACAAGGATACGCAGTTGACCTATGCAAAACGAAACAATCGAAGCTAAGTTCATCAAATTAATTATCGATGTTAAATGGTGAACTTTGTTAAGCTGACTAACAATCTGAACAAACCATGGGCTCTATCGAAATGTTGATAATCGATAATACTTAAATCGATTTTCTTATAATAGATTAAAGAAATTAATTCTTTCATCAGTCAAAGCTAATTTAAAGAAATGCGTTATCGTAATCGATAAGTAACTTTGACTTGGCTTTTATCGATAGTTTAAGAAACTGATAAATTGCAGCCTTCGTCAATTCGTCAACTAAGTGCCCGGGCACTTGAGCTGGCTGCCTGCGATTTAGAGGACACAGCCCATTCTCGTCGTACCCGTCACCGTCCCCGTTTCTGTCCCGAACGGGGTCGCTGAGTGGCGCACTCGATGCGGGTAAACGGCCGATTTGTGCGCTACTGAGCGGGGGGGTTGGTAACAGGGGGGGGGGGGGGGGACCTAAAGTATCCGCGCCATAATTATACAACTTTTGCTTCTTTTTTTCTTATAATTTTTACTTTACTGTTTGCTAAT
Organism: Drosophila lacertosa; assembly: GCA_004143845.1. Taxonomy (NCBI): domain Eukaryota; kingdom Metazoa; phylum Arthropoda; class Insecta; order Diptera; family Drosophilidae; genus Drosophila; species Drosophila lacertosa. The sequence continues at coordinate 82,631 of SCDZ01000250.1, read as the reverse complement.
CAAACACGCAACGACCAAGAGAGAAAGAGAGGGAAAGGGAGAGTGAGAGTGAGAGAGAGAGTGCGTTAAATTCGTTAGCTTTTTAAGGGTGGCAATTTGGCGACGTTCAAGTTCATTCGATAAAAGCACAAACACACACAAGCAGACACTTTCTCTCCCTCCCTCTCTCTCTCTCTCTCTCGCGTTGCCTGCTGCTTGTTGTCTCGCTCACTTGGCTAGAACAATAACGGCCATTAAAATGCTTAATTATAAATTCGCAAACGTAGCTGATTTTTTACAGCCCCCCCCCCCCCCCCCCCCCCCCCCCAAAAAAAAAAGTTTCGTATTTCTATATTATACTGGGTACAATTAAGGACACATTTTATATTTTAAATATGCAAATTTTTTCTAGTTTCACATATTTTTCTCCCAGCAAATCTAAGCAAAAACCTATCGCAGATTTTGCCTTTTCGTGTCTGCCACGAGCTGACAGTTTTATGACAACTGAGTGCCGTTTGGCCGGTTCAAGCAACTGCGAAAATTTGCCCCACACACGCCCCACTTGCCCCACTTACCCCACTTGCACCGCTTTGCGAAACAAATGGAAACTTAAAGCCGACGGCGCCATGTGTTTTGTACTTTGTGATTTGGGTTGGCTGACAGAGAACTGAGCGCTGACCTCAGCCCGAGGCTGTGGTCAGAGCGCTGACCTCCTTCTGCGCTGTTTCCTCCACACTCGACTATTTATGCAAATGCTAACAGGCACACGGACCAGGACAAGACAAGTGGATGATATGTCACAAAACGAAGCTCGAAACGATATTTTTTTAATATGACAGAAGATTGTTTAAATATGTTAAACATAAATAGTAAAATATAACATAATTTTTAAACTCATACAACAAGTTGTTTGATTGATTAATAGCTTTTTTAAAGGGTGAACCAAACACGAAGTCTTTAAATTTAAAACCCAAAAAATCAATAGTATAAATCTTAATACATCAATACCAACTAAAAGGTCACGTTTAATTTGCGGACACGCACGAATACTCCCTCTAATAGAGTTGTTATCTTAAAAACATATCGGGTAAATATCCTTCGTGTCACGGAAAACCAAACGAGGCCATCCTTAGACATAGGTGAACAAGGGCCTGGACTTTGTTGGCCTTAAGAAATCGCTGTACTTTGCATTTAAATTGATTGCTTGCCATAAATGTGACTAGGAGAATACATTTAAATTAAAACAAATGAATCGTTGGCAGTTGCACAACAGCAACAAAAAATGGATATAGATATTAGGAAAGAACTTCTTCTTTCTATGCTATACAAATTGTTAGCCAAATTCTGGACACGTTTCTCGCTGGCGCGTAGATTGTAACGAGCTCTAAACACGAGGAAACATCACAAAGCTCCAAAACTGGATGATTCTTAAACTAGGAAACTGACTGTTCGACTGTCTGATTGTCTGAGAGTCTGTTTGCCCGTCAGTTGTGGCATTCTATTTCATTTAATTTGCAAAAGCTGCATTCACACACACACAATTTCCCCTTCCCTGTTGGCAAATAATCAAGAGCCAAGATTTGCATATGGAAAATGTAGCGTGGAGTAAATATTAAAGCAAAATATTCTGTAACGGAGAATGCAGCTTTCTGGAAATTAAATCTACTAAATCTAGCAAATAAAGGAAATGTTTTTGTTACTAATCTTTGAAGCTGGCATTCATTTGAATAAGTAAATGAAAATGAAACATTGTTCGAAAAGAATTCTCAGCAGCAGAAAATAACTTTTTTTTGTTTATTTGGGTGTTAATGCCAAAAAATAGAATTGTAGCAAAAAAATATTTTTCAAGTAAATGTAGTACTTACTTCGAAATAAACTCTCATAAATATAAATGTGAATTTCTTTCAATTTGACTTAAAACTAATTTTTGCAATTAAAATTTTGCAAACCAAAAACTGACAAATTTTAAGCCTAAAAATGGAGAAAAAGAAGGAAGAACTTGGAAGTGCTTGTACTTATAAGCATCATTTAATATTAAAAGGAAACTTCATGTAAGTTTGATTAATGAACACTAAATGAACTGCAGACAAGGCTTAAAGCACATTTATTGCATCGTAAGCCTTACTTAAGTTTTATTTAAGACACTTCGCATGAAGTTGAAGTCCCTCATTAATATCTTTAACTTATCGCAAGTCAAGAAATGTTTAAAGTCAGCTTTGTGCCTTATCTCAAAGCATTGATTGCTGCGAAAGCACCCAATTAAATTGAATTCTGCCAAACTAGTGCTAACTTGATTGCCTTTGACAAACTGAAAACTAGTTAACCCTGCTGGCTTATGCCACCACCCGTGGCACCTCTCGTGGCACCACTCATCCACCGCGTCACACTAGATAGAGGCATGCACTAATTGCACGCGATTTGTGCCGAAAGCAAAAGTTGGCTCAAAGGGGTGCCGAGCGGCATTCGCATTTGTCAAAGGACTCGGCAAACATGCTGTGGCCGTGCAGATAATTAATAACTATTTAGCCATGTGCAATCACCTTCGGTTGTGTCGTGTCCTTGCAGCATGCCATTTTATTCGCATACGCAATTGCAATTATGATTTGGGGGCTTCAGAAGGGGCGTGGCAACCGGCACCCCAGCGCTTCATTAGCTTCATGAGTCTGCTGTTATGATTATTTGCCAGACGATCCGGAGAAAGTTTTATCCATGCTGCCCTCAAAAACTTTTCGTGTGTAACTCACACCAGGACTCACTTACAGACGGGTTGAGTGTATGTGTGTGTGTGTATGTGCTTACACAGCCAGACTATAGAACCTAGTTTATTTTTTCGGGTCTTGTTTGGGCTCCCTTTGTTACTTGATGCCACGGCATGTCCAACCTGCTGACCACTGAGCACAAATTTTGCTTGTGGCTTGTGGCCTTGTTTCTGTGGTTTTGGCAATGGGGCAAGTGTGGGCTAAATTGGACAATGCGACCGTAGCAAAAAACTGGCAGGTTATTCTAACATAATGCAGACATATTTAAAAGAACACGTGCATTGCGAGATTCGTATACAAAAATGCTACAAATTGAATGAGGAAAACAACAAATTGGTAACAATAAAAATTTTTGAAAGTGCAGGGGAATAAATAAAAATATTGCAGACAGAGGAATACATTTTAAATTTAGATTATTTTGTGAATAATATAAGTTTTTGTATCTTGCCTTTGGCTTTAGTTTATAGCATAATTTAATTTATATACACTTTGAATCTGCATAATTACATAATGCATATCATTATCTTATACTGCTTCATAGCATAAACTGCCTCGGGTATTCACTTTATTCAGATGTACTCAGCTATTACTCTTAATACCCAGCTTAAAGTTTGTCTTAAATTTTGTCTATTTGAGGTCTCGTAAATAGTTCAATCTATAATGATAAATCATTTTGTGATTCTGACATGTTATTCAGAATTGCCATTTACTATTAATAGAGAAATGTGTTAAGCTAACTATTCACAAAGAATACCCAATTCAAAATTAAGTTCAGTTATGCTTTAAACTTTTGCGATTTAAGCCAATTTATATATACCAAAGAATTAAGCTTCTCAGCTTCGTTTTATTCGAATCGAGTCTGTTTGATTCAGAGTAAGTAGAAGGAAACTGCAATAAGCTGCAATATCTTCCTTAAACTTAAGCATTATTTCTCTTACAGCTGTAAGCTCAACATTACTTATATATATAAACATGGTTTAAAGTAACGTTACATTTGTAAATATTTCAGCGTTTTATAAACCATTCTGAGCACATTGCACAGTTCGCCGAGAAATAAAGTCCTTACAAAAGGTCAACTTGCAGTTTGTTTACAGCTGCTTTTGTGCACGATGTCAAATTGAATGCCGGCCGCAAATCACCTGCTTGCAGTTAGAAATGCTCACGCAGAGATCCACTGAATTGCTCTGGGGTCAGCTCCTAATGGGGCCCGACAGTCCAACGGCCAGTGCCCAATGCCCAGGTTCGGGTTCAGGTTCAGGTTGATGGTCATGTCTATGTTTGTTCGTCTGTTCGTCTGTTCGTCTGCTCTTCGCCCCACCGCCAACCGCTGTCATCAACGTAATTATGCTGTCAACAAAAAGCACATCACGGATGGACAGTCGACTGTCGAGCTGCCAGTCGGCCCAGAGCTACGTCTCCGTCCCCAGCTGGAGTCATCATCAGCTGCTTGTCGCCCACTTAAGTTGTTGTTATTCCTCTAGTTTCTGCCATCGACGTGCAAAAGTATTTAACGTCGCGCACGTTTTCACTGACTGACTGACTGACTGGCCGACTGACAGTCTGTCTGTCTATTAGTTTGTCAGTCTCTGAGTTTGTCTCTCTGGCATGCCCTGGGCAAATATTTATTTAATGTTTATTGGCACGCACTTTACCCGGGCTGCCTGCTTAATTGCGCGTTAAGCATTTAACTTTTTTTCCGTTTTTTATTCAATTCACAGACAGGCAGACAGACAGACAAGTGGAAAGTGAAAATGTGTAATGACAAAATAATTATTAAGGTGAATCACTGGTTCAGAATTGTGAATGGCTTGCAAATTATCTCAAGCATTTCCAAATTGCTCAAAACGAACGAGGATAACAAATTGAATGCAGCCCGTGCAGACTTTAAAAAAAAAAAAACGACAGCAAAAACTAATTTATGGCATTCTCGAGTTTATGTAGTTTATGGCAATTTATTCGGCAAAAACGGAAAAGAATTAAAAATGAATTGCTATCCTTTTCAGAATCAAATCAAAACTGACTTCTACGACTTCAACATTTTTCCGCGTAAAGCAAAGCGGACACTTTTTCTCAGTAAGAGGATGAAAGTACTTTGCCCTGCTTCACAGGAAATTACCGCCCCTGTTCTGGGAGTACTAGAGAAAATACAATTTCTAACTGTAAACACTATTGAATTGAGTTGGTCAAGTTTGGGATGGTGTGTGGCCTTCAGGCCATTAAAGTATTTCAGCTGTTTACCATGTGCGCTGCGCTCTTTGGCAGTCTTAATCAAGTTTATGGCATACAGTACCACAATGTTCGGGCACTAAATTTACAAGAAGACTAACACTCACACACACACAAACACACACATTTGATTTATTTGGTTGCAAACTACATGGCGACAAAGTCATATTTTTTATGTCCGCGCCTTTCTGATGCGCATAAAAGTTTCCGGTACGGAATGATGAATGACTCGCACGCACTTGATGCTTATCCCGATCCCAATGCCGATGCCAATGTCGATCCCATCAATTATGTCTATGTTTATCTTATGCTGGGCCGTTGAAGTTAACAGCATTTATGACTAATGTCTGCCATTTAAATGCTTATTTTGATATACACAAACAAGCATTTTGGGCGCACGCTGAGTAGGCTTAATGTGCATAAGCCCATCTTAATGCCAGCATTTTCAATTGAAACTAGTAATGAGCTTTATGTCTTTAGAGTGCAGCAGAGAGAAAAACAAACAATTCTCAAGAAACTGAATTTTGCTGCATAAAGAGCCAATTCTTGTTACCGTAAACAAAAACAGAGCAAGTAAATCATTTTTGCATTCGAGCAACTGGATTCCGAGCGGGTTTTGTGTAATGAATGGCACCAGCTGTAAAACCAGCCCGTATTTGATCTAGACAAAGGTCTCGCTTAATCTCCGTATGCTACTCAGCAACGTCTCACTTAACAGTCCGTTTGCAGCAGCGCCTTAACAGTGCCAGCTCTGTTAAAATATCCCAAAACAAAACTTAACAGTCGCTCAGCCTCGGCGGCGGCTGCTGTTCGCCATTGGCAGCAGCCGTGCGGCAGTCTCGAACGCGAGTCGAAACCGAACGGTGCTGCGGGTCCTGAATATGTATATGTAAGGAGTGTTGAGGTCCGAGATTCTCATTAAAGTACAAATAAGTTTCTTGTGAACACAAAACTGTGACAAGTGAAATAAATCTAACGTGCCAAATATATATTTAATAGAAAAATTGCTCTAAAACATAAATAGTTGAAAGCTATTCGATACAATGTATGTGTGCTAATTAAAGTGAATGAATATTAAAAAGTTAAGACAAAATGCAAATGTAAATTGAAATAACTGGCATGAATATATTAGTTCACCTGTGCGTGCAATAATGAGTGCTAGTTAAATAAAGTGTATGCAAAGAAAAACAAACTAAATTTATAATTGAGCTGTACTGAATTAAAATTAAATAAAATAGATATCTTTTAATTAAGGTGAGCTTGTTTTTCTACAAAATATGTGTACAAATCTAAACAGATTCATTTTGCACATCAGTTAACAGAAATTCAATATAGTATAACTTTTATATATGCTCTTCTTTTCCAATAAGTGCGTTTATTTACTTTTATTAATAAATATAAATAATTTGGATTTTGCAATTATCACTTTTTTTGGCATTGTCTCAAATTTCATGAAACACGCAAAATAAATTTAGAACTATTAATTACAACTGGCAATTTTAAACGTTGCTTTCGCTACAATTCATTCGCTTGATTGACGTTCATAAAAATTGTTATTTGATTTTTGGCAAATTCACGGCATAGCTAAACATGAAGAAGTCTCTTTTCTATAATATTTTTTAAGTGGCGCTGTTGTTTCAACTTGAGACTCGTTGAGATGATGTTTCCATTGCGTGGGTGCAGTGATAAATGCGAATGAAAATGAAATGAATCTTTTTGCGGTACAAACAAAAAAAAAAAATGGCTATGCAAATGCCTTTTCAGCAAGCAATTTGAAATTGTGCTGAAATTTGTGATTGATGTGCTGGCAATTGTTACTGGAGCATTCGACGCGATATTTGCCGAGCCTGTTCAAAAAGGCATCTTCAAAATATGTGCGTACTTTGTTCCTCAGTCTTTGTGCTCATTAAGTGCGCCTCTGTCAATGCGAGGCGAGAAATGTGCTGAATTTTTGTAAAGCGGTTTTTGGGTTAACAACGCCAACACTCGCCTGGTTCACCCTGTGCGCCCGCTGTCAGCTCTAATGAGTTGTCACGCACAAGTCACTGAAATTTATCGCCAGCCATTTACGACGCGCTTTTCAAGCACCAGCATTGATTGTTCCACTGCATTTTGCAATTTTTCACCAAAGTCAGCTTTAGATTTTGCTTTATACCCTCTTAAGGTTTAAAGGGTTTCGAAAATCTTAATCCTTTTCTAGTATAATCGTGTCCCTGACCGTTCGTCCCTCTTACATCTTTATTGGTGGAATACCATACTCAGAAATATATTTTTAATATCACGATCCCTTCTCCGAAATATTTTTTAATTCGTATTAAATTGTATTAGCTTTAAGTAAAAAATATATTTTACAGGATAACTGCTAGTCACTGCTCCACGTGAACACTGTTTTCGTCCTTTTTGATATGCCAGTCACCCTGTGCATCGACAGCTCATCAGTTTTGGGCCATTGGTTAGTTCGCATTAGTTCGGAAAAACGGCGTTAATGGGAAATGGACACACAAAAACTTCAACCGAAAAAAAACGCAACAAAAATCTAGCTTGAAAATTTCACTTGCTCTTTTGACCCTTTTTGCCAACAGAAACTTCACACACTCACACACGCTCACATACACACATACTCATGCAGAAAAACGAAATTGTGTTGGCGTTGAGCCGGCTTAAGTTTGGGTCCCGGACCCGGCATAATTAAAGCTAAAAGGTAAAACTCTTGTTAATAACTTTCAACTCGTTTCAGCTGCTGCTGTTGCAGAAGTTTTTGTCACTTAATACTAACTGAGAGCCATTACTGCCCTTCAGTGTGTGTGTGTGTGTGTGTTTGTGTTGTGTGCGTGTGCGGAAAAGTTTTGGCCATGGGCAGCGCCTAAAGAGGCTGTAAGTAGCTGTGAAAATGGATTTAAATTGGTTGCCCCTACTTTATATGCCTACGTGAGGATCCGCAGCCAAAAGTATTTTAAATGCTGTTGCATACTTCAAGGGGCATTATAACAAATGCCGATGAATGCGATTACAAGTTAAAGTTAAGGCTATATTTTATGTTGCTCACAACAAATTAAAGCGATAGCTTAAAAAAGACTTAGCAAAGTGATTGTTGGTTGGGCGAATTTAAGATTTGTTGAAGAAATTAATTTTAAAGCTGCTGTGCAGAAAAAGGTTCCTTTAACTTTTGTCATACAATACAATGGGATCAAAGGAGGCCTTTGCTGTTATTGAAGCATATATTTTTGTTCAACTGTGAACTTCGCAAATTGTTAAACCTTAACTTAAAGGAAAAATGTTTAAATTGTTGCCAATTTTTTTCACAGCAAACAGCTCATCTTGTTGCACAACTTGGTTTTAATTAACATGCTGATGTGATAGCTTACGTCATTTTCATTTTCGTTTCATTTAATTTCATTATATATTTTATTTTTATCATAGCTTAAAGCATGTGCGAATGTCCCGGACTACTTCTGGCCGCTGGCTCTTTTGGTACTTAATGTCGAAATAATAAAATTAAATCCTCTTTGGCGTTCTTTCGTTCATTTGCCTCGCCTGCCGAAAATCATCTTACAAAAGGCTATTCTTAGCCTTCTTGGCTCTTATGCTGCGAGTGCGTGTTGTTGTATGTGTGTGTGTGTGTTTTTGGCTTAAATCACTTTCGTTGATATTTCGCAAAAACTGTTTTTCGCTGAGCAGTAATCAAGTACATACTTATTTAAATTTGGGGCAAAAGAGAAGCTCTGAGAAATTATTTTTCACTTTGCCGCAGCCTTGAAGTTGGCAACGGGGCGTGTCCTGGTCACACCCCGTGCACTTTTGGGCTTGACTGACTGACTGAATGACTGACGGACTGACTGATGCGGCCCATCAGGAATTGAATAATGAGAGCACATCGCCTTAATTAAATTCTATATGCGAGTGCAAAAGATTAACAACAATGAAAGTGTTTCAATGCAAATGATGCCCCTGGCGCGCTTTATTTGTATGCTGTGCAAATAAATAAATATTTTACGGTGAATGTAAACAAAGCGAAGAACGGTTGCTTCGCCCCCATAGAGGTTTGCCGGCGCGGTCTTGGGACTTGCGGGCAGCCTTCGAGACCGGAAGCGGAAGCGCGCATTTAGCCTATGCCTCGGCGCAGTTAGTTCGCCTGCGCGTCGCCGACATTAATATTTATTATGGCATCCGTTTTTATGGCACTTTAAAGCTGCCCGCCGTCGGCGTTTAATGGCAACTTGCCGCAGATTAACGCGCCCCATCCCACTTTCCCCTCAACGCAACTGCCACATTTTAATGAAGTGAAAAGCTGCTTTTCCATGCAGTTATCACGAGAGCGAAAATATTGAAAATATTACTGCAAATGGCACTTAATGGCAACGAGCGAATCCCCAATTTAAGAGCCCAAAATGCGCCAGCACGTAAGTCCTTGCAAGTCCTTTCCCGCCGGCAACACGTCAAAAATATTAATTAAATTTGTATAAAGTCAGTCAGTAAATGTATTCTGAAATTATGTATCAGTCTGGCATTTTCACTGTTACAATGGGGGTATTTAATTCAATATCAATTAAAAATTCAACGAATACCCCATTTTTGCAAGTGTATCGAAATGTTCGTTTATATAATATTTATTTTAATTTTTGTGGTCATCAATAAAAATGTTTAAAAACTAATTGTCATAGAAAGCAATAGCAAGCAATAAATTAATTTCGTTACATTAAATAATAATATTTTCCTATTCGAAAATTGCAGCCGTAAAGTGTCCCACCCATGTTATAAAAGTTTAATACTAAGCTAAAATTTTCAGTTTAAATTGAGAAATTTTTATTTATGTTTTATGTTTAATGACCCAATTAAATGTGTACACATTTTTCAAAGTCTGTTTGCATAGCTGCATAGTCTGTCTGCAAAGTCTGTCGTCGATATATATTCCATAGAAATTGCATAACATATACAAAAGCTATTGAATTGTAATTTGTATAGGGCAAAGCAAAAGTGGACTGAAGTGAAAGCAAATGGCTTTAAGCCATGTTTGTGAATGTGTACTTATGCTATGTATGTGCTCTACTGGAGTATGCTTTAAGCTTTAAATCTAGCTGCTTGTGCTAATTGCTTGAGCACATATTTATGAGTTTCTGCATTGCTGCACTTGTCTAAAAGAATGTATTATAAGCCAGCTACTTAGCTCGACATTGTGCCCTTTATTCATCTATTTGCATATTTTAAGTATGTCGACATGCCAAAAAGTTGCCATATGAGTGCACTCCAAATACACTCGCAACTCTCACAATTAGCCTTCATTATTTTCTTAACAGCATTTTACGAAAATGCTTCTGAATGCTCCAAATACTTGCAGCAGCCCGTTGAGGCAAGAGTCAAGCACAACAGCGTTGCCAGATCAAGTGTCTTAGCCGTGTGTCGCAGACGCTGAGACGGCATAAGCCGTGCTTAAGTCGCCTAAAAAGCCAGCTGGCTTTCGAGTACTGCCATCAAAAAACTTGACTGCATTTGCATTTCAATGTAATTGAATTAGCTGAACTTTGTTTTTAGTGGGCGTGTCTGCTCCGACTTGCGTCTTTTCTGGCAACATCATAACAATAAAGGCTCTCCGCCTAATGCCGGCAAACAGCAAACGGCAAACGAGGAGCTGCCATTGTTCTCATTGCGAATTATTTGCATTGCATTCAGCTTCTGATTGTGGTTTAGCGGGGCGCCTACAAATTGTGCCATGTACTGAATTACATATTCAAGTACCTTTTGGGTATTTTCCGAGGGCCCATCCTCCCAGTGTATAAGTGTTGCTATGGCTATCAGACAGCATACAAATACGCGGTCGAGGTCTATGTAAAAAATACATTTCACTAGAATTTTACATTCAATTTTGTTGGCAGCGCAAGTGCGTTTAACATGAACAAGAAAATGTATTAAAATTTAAGTTTAATTTCTATTAAAAGCAGGAAAACAACCAAATAGTATTCGTAATCAAACAGAGAATAAAAGCCTTTTCATTGTAATCCAAAATGACACTCAATATTACACACCCTGCGTATACTTAATATTATTTACGATTAGCTTTAAGCATATATGGTTTGTCAATGAGTCCCTGTCGCATTAGCCATGTGCATATTCATAAGGTAATCCACATTCAGTGATGTGAGCCCAAGAAGGGCGCCGAGACAGGTCATAAATAGATCAGCCTGTATGAGGCTTAGCGGAAGTAACCAAAGTGCTCTGATCCAGTGGCTTAGGCTGATGTTGGTTCCTATATTTGTTTGCCACTCGGTCGGTCGGGCGCGTGTTTGTTTGCCAAGGCAAGCCTGAAAAATGACTGAGTTTGTTATTCGAATTACACTTGATGGACTTGAATAATGTGGTTAATTATGCCGCAGGCGAATATGCGTGCGGCATAGCAAACAAATCTCGAGCAGATTACAAATGATTCTGGATGTGTGCACGTTTCCCTATATGTGTGTGTGTGCGTGTTTGATTAAGGTCAAAGGTCGTTCGCTGGCTTAGTGATAAACAAGCGAGGGAACCGATAAAACAGCTTGGCCCTAGAAAAATAATTGGATTGTGCAGCATGTTGATTTGAGACCAACTCAATGGGGAGCATAAAACGTTTTTTAATATATAGCCATAAAGTGAAACACACAAAATACACGAAATGAAACTTCCCCATTTAAATTTGTTTATTCAACTGCTTAAAGAAAAAGACAAACATCAATTGTCGCACTTCGGTCTTTATCCACTTTGCTGAGGTGCAATTTTATTGACAGCCTCGAATTCAGAGCCGTGTCTGATTTTTATATGCGGCACATTTCAAGCCACAGGTGGCTTGGCTGCTTTTAGCGACTATCTGCGTAATATCAAGGGACTCCTGAGTGCTTACCACCTTAACATAATCAACAACAACAACAACAACAACGATGACAACCACAAGAATGTAGGCTTGACTCGAGTCTGAGTTCGCAAACTTTGCTTCCTAATTTATTATTACAAACTCTGTGTGCAAGCTGTGGTCGGGTAAGGAGCATATCAGCAATTACAGGAACTGGCACGCACATGAAAACCGCCCAATTTCAAGCACAATCAACTTTAGCCTCCATTTGCAAACCAAACAACAAACGGCGACGACAAACCCGTCGACAACAACAACAACAACAACACAAGACAAATAAAAATGAGAACGACTCCCGCGTGTGTAATCCAGAGCATAGCAGCATGGCTGGGACTTAAATGCCAGCACCAGCAGGAAAGGGGTGGCAGGGGGAGTTCATGTTGCAGCTATCAGTTGTACGCATCATTTGCCAGGCATACGTATGTACATACGAGTGAGGACATTAAATAATCCACTTAATGTGCCGTGTATATCATTTCAATGTTATCAGTGGCAATCTTCATCGACTGCGCTCGAGAGGCGCGCACAGCAAAATCAATAGGTGCCAGCCAACCAAGCACTCCGACAAAGTAAAACAAACCAGACGAACTCGCTCTAGACAGCCAGGAGCAGCAGACAGGACTCAAGTACTCGACTGAGCCTGACAGGTAGTCGCAAATTAAAAATTTGTAACGTACGCCAAGTGGGAGTGACGAACGTTGTCTGGTGGCAGGCGACTGTGATTCACGGCCAGCCCAAGGCAGGAGTCAAAACAAGAGAGAGAGCCTCTTCGAGGTCTCTAAGTTTTAATACCCTGGCAGACACGAAAACTTTGGACTACATCTGATGTAAAGTTAGAGACTTCGTGTTAATAATTAATGAGCTCCGCCAAAGAGTTTTTAAAGTATTGAATGAATAACTCCGAACTACATTACATGAAAATAGTTTAGTTGTAGTTTATAAAATTCAGCTCCTGCTCAATTTACACTTGGCTATATAACTATTTTTCTTTGCTTTTATATAATATTAAAGCAGTCTCGCTTTGAGAAATCAATCAGCAGATTATCATAATTAATTAAATTTATCAAGCACATAAATATTTACTCAACCAAAATGTAATTTGCGCCACTGTGCGCTATCAGGCCCATTTTGGCCAGCCATCAGTCAGAGTCTCTGTCATTGCGAATGCGAAGCTTGTGAAGCGTCATCTTTGGTGGTATCATGTCATGTAGAGATTGCCCATATGCTTGCCTGAGTTCCTTTGGCGTCTTCGTGGCACTAATTGCCAGGCGGGGACCCGCGTTGCCAGCTGCCTGTTGTCTGTTTTCTGCTGCTCGAGGGGGAAAGGAGAGGGGGAAATGTTTGTTTATTTATTTAGCGTCAGCATTGAAGCTCACTTCAATAAGCATATCATTTGCGCGAAGACTTTCCCATCGACCCGAAAGTCTTTCCCGCTGACAGCCCGGCAGCTCGGCTGCTCGGCAGCTCGGCAGCCCGGACAGACTGCTGTGTAAAGTAATTTCCGTAATGAGTTCTGTGCGCTCTTCACATAGTCTGCATTCACTTAAAAGTGTTTGAAATTTCAAATTTCATTTGAGCTCGTGCCCGTGCACTGAGCAAAAAGCAATCATATGACATGTGCATACATATGTCAAGTTGGTAAAACGTAAATTGCTTTTGTGTGCTTGGCGCACTTTTTTATACCTCGTCCTTGCGGCCGGGAGTTTAAGCTGTATATGCAAATACAAATATAAAACAGTGAATTCCGATTTGCATTGGCGCCAATGCAACAACAAATCAAAATGTTTTGCGTAGAGATTTCTATGCGGAAACCATTAAGGAGTAACTTTAGTCGAGTCCTCAACTCACAGTCTTCACTTTTATGCCGTTGTTTGCTTTTGTCGGTTTATGTAATGCGATTAATTTTGATTAATTTTTCTTTTGCTTCCTTTTTGCAGGTTCTAAGCACTTTTTGGCTTGGCCTTTAATCTACTCCTGAGTTTGCATTAAAAAACTTTACGCCACATTTAATGTTTATAAACAAATCAATCATGCGACATGTGGTGCACAAAAATACATAATTCCAGCGGGGGGCACAAATCAAATCAGCTTGTGTTGGCAAAACAAAAAATACATAGAAAACAACAATTTAATTAGCAAAATATGCGCACTTAAGCACTAAATAAACGCTTTGACACAGCATCAATTAACGAAGTGAGTAACTAGGCAACTACCCCGGCTCACGCACTTAATTACTTAATTTATGCCCGAGGCGACTCGACGGCTCGGGGCACGGCTCCGGCTTTGGAGTCGCATTCGCAGCTCAGTCGCAAAATTGGATTAATTTGTTTACTACGCAACCGAACGGGGGTCAGAGTCTGTGCCCCGGAATGCGGCCGCTGTCAGTTTTCGGGCACTTTATGGCCTCCGTCGAGGACCAAGGACTTGCCTAACATTTGCAGGCAGCACTTGCGGCATTCGAAATGAAATCGCATAAAATATAAATGTACAGAGCTGGCCATGACTGCAAAAAAAAATTAAATGGTGTCAGCAAAAGCGAAAAGCGCTTGGCATCGTTTTGTTCACTTGATTTTTGTATCGATGCCAAAGCAAAGTGAGTTCGATATAAAGCAAGCAGCCACATTGAGATGTAAAGCCTTAAAACGCACAATCAACTTTAAGTGCTCTAGTTACATGCAAGCTGTTAGCCGGACTATTATAAAGTCGTGTTTATTTTAATCACAGGGCTGGCAACTGCTTAAAAGGTCTTTAGCCACAAAGAACGGCACTCTGCTGGCCCAAATTGATCTATCAAATTCAAATAAGTGACCGCTTTACCGCTCACCGCGCAGCTGTCAACACAATCCGCAACTAGCCAAAACTTTCAAAATAAACTTTGAAGGCAGCTCAGAATCTCTCCATATCCCTCTCTCTCTCTCTCTTTACTTACTTTCCCTCTCGTTGTCAGACATTTTCATTATTTTTACGCATTGAAAATTGAGTTTGACTTTGGAGCAGGTGTTTCCACACCCGTTGCCTTTGCTAATTTTGGTTTGGTTTTTGGCGTCGTTTCCTTTGGGATTTTCGCTTAGCTATTTTTGTTGCTGTTGCTGCTCCCCGTTGGACGCTGCTAATTAAAAGTTTTTGCACAACTTTTTGGCGTGTTTGTCAACGCAATGCCCCAAAAAATTGTGTCTTCAATTTGAAGCAGGCCCCAACGGAAGCAAAAAAAAAACAATATGCAAACTTTTTAATTGACAAAGCAATAAAACTGATAATAAATGAAATTAAACAACAACACAAAGAAATATATATTTGCACAAACTTTTCTCGTAAGTTGAAAGTTGCCCCATTCATCAGCAACTAAAAAAAAAAAAATGGCCTCAAAACATATTTAAATTCATTTTAAATGTTTCCCTTTTTTACACTTAAAGCTTGATTAACTATTTATATGTGTTCACATAATAAACAGAAATCAATTCAAATATTGATTTATAATTTCAAAACATGAAATAAAGTGTAAATAAGCATTAATAATAATTAAATTAATAAAAAATCATATGCTCCATTAACTTGCGTCTATTGTGCTTTTCCTCTTTTTGAATTTAAAGCATTCAATCAGTTTTCACTAATCCCATTAACGCCTCGACCGCAATAAGTATGCAACTGATTTATGTCCTTTTTTTATCATTTAAATTTCAACATTTCTCGTCCTATTCACAAGCTTTGCTCGCTGCCCGCCCCAAAATAAATTTCAAAATGACAAATTGCCGCTCTATAGAAATATTTCATGTGAGTTTTATTACTGCGAACCCGAAAGCAAAAAAAAAAATTAAGGGAAATGAAGCCGAATGGGAAAATGTTTTTATGTGCATTGCATATTCATTAGAGATAATCATGCATTAAGTGGTCAACGCTCCGGCGAGTGGCCCGCCGACTAGTCTATTCCCAGGTCACGTGCCACGCATTACGCGGCGTATGCGTGATATGAACTGACCAAGCAATAAGCCGTGCTCCTTTTTAACCGTTCCGTTTTTTTTTCTTTTTTGTTTCTCCTCGGTTGAAAAGGTAGCCGCTTTGGGTTGTGCTTATAAATAATATTTCAATAATTGAGCGCCGGCGAAATGAGCTCGGGCCCCGGTGCAGGCTATGATGATGTCTGTTGCCGCTTGTTTTATGCCGCGACGCTGGTTTTAATGGAGGTGCCGCATTAATTTTGCATTTGTTGCAGCCATTTTAACGGCGCAACAGCAGCAGGCTTCTGGTCCAGGTCCAGGTCCTTGTCCGCGAGCTTACTGAACTTTCTGCATAATTTTCTCATAAAAAAACATGGCCAAAACTGTTACGACTACATTACCTGGGGGTGTCTGGTCTATCTACCCTGTACTTCACTTTAAGTTCTGCAGCACATTATTATTATTTCAGTCGCAGCTAAAAGGATTGGTCCTAGAATCAATATATATATGTATACACAGGACTACATCCTTTACATAATTAGCTGCACTTTCTTCCTTCCCTAATTGAAAGCACAAAGCGCACACTAAATATTTAATATAATTGAAAGACTTTAAGAAATAAGCCAACTGCCTTTTGCCAAGATATACAAATAGATTTAATAGATATTTATGGTTATTACTTAAGTTCACAAAACCAATTTGAAGCATTTATTTAGCTGCGGTCCTGAATATATATTTGTGATTGATTTTCCAGTAAAATTCCATTGCAAATATGCAGATTTATCAATTGGTAAAATTTATCAATCTCAACTTGTTATATTAATTACTTTAGTCCACAAAACTTTCACATTTGCATTTATTGAGCTAATGAAAACTTTTCGGTTTGTTACACTGGTCAACAGCGACAGACTTTGCTGCTGGGCTAAGTTTAGGTTATTTGAAGTGTGCTCAAGTTTATTATTGGCTAAACTTTTGGTATACATTATATCGAAATTATTAAAACTTTTGTTTATAAGACTAAATAAATAGAAGATATTATTCTTATTTAATCATCATTATCATTATTGCTAAAAGTACACTTAACTCTCATATGCAATTTTATTTATCCTGTTTACTATTAGGAATATATTAAGTTATGTAAGATATTTGTGTACTTCCTCGCCATGCATAAAACAATGATGAGAACATTTCTTTTGATTGCCATGAGGAACAAGTAAAGGACAAATGTAATCTATACTCATAATCCAAAGGGCTTACAGTGAAACATGATTCTTGGAATTTAAGTACAGTTTTATGTAGACCTGTGTTCTGGATTGTCAGCCATGAAATCAATGGGTTAAGCAACCAGCA
Source organism: Drosophila lacertosa (assembly GCA_004143845.1). NCBI lineage: Eukaryota > Metazoa > Arthropoda > Insecta > Diptera > Drosophilidae > Drosophila > Drosophila lacertosa. The sequence goes on along the minus strand of SCDZ01000250.1, from coordinate 65,505 downwards.
ACCAGCAGCCAGAAGCCAGAGCATGTCCAACGCACATAGACTGTTCATTATTATGTCATGCATTATTATCAAAAGTTGTGAAGGCTATGAGAAGGCTTTGCTGCTGCTCCCGCTGCTGCTGCAGACGTTTACGGTTGAATGATAACAGCTTCTGGCCGTGCATGTGCCACATAGTATCATATATCATATGAAGTCTGTGGTCTGGCCAGAACAATGGCCAACAGCTGTCAATTGTTTGACTTGCGGCTGACACACAGCACAGCGAGAATTGATAAGTTTAATTAAATTTACATGGATGCTGGACGCAGTAGGGAAAGGGAGGGGCAGGGGTGACCTGGACAGGCAGGCGTTTCATTAGTTCCATGCGAGGCAACATTTCATTAGTTGGCACGAAATGGAATTTATTTGCACGTCCCGGCGATTTGTGGGCCACATGCCAGTTGACGCCTCCTTCGCCTCCTCCTCCTCCTCTGCCTGGCGACCTTGCGCCCACTGTTTTGGGCCGACCTTCCCAATATCGTTTCAATAAAGAGCATATTAGCACAAACACACACAACACACAAACATAAATAAAACGCCGCTAGAGCAACTGGGAATGCGCAGCCTGCGGCTATTTCCGTTGGCTGCGTGGGTGCAAAGTAAACAAATACTCAACGCGTCGGGCAGAAATGGGGAAAAGCGGAAAAAAAAGGTGGAAAAGGGCAGCCCTGGCACGCCAGGTATGCGAGATAAGAGAACAGGCTCAGTGGGCGCCGCTGGGCGTATTAAAGATTATGTCACAGACTGCCAAAAATATGCGCCAATGGTATTTTTATATTGTGTGCCTAAATATTTACTCAATCGGCGGGGGCGAGATGCGAGCGGACCCAAAGCTGAGCTAATGTTCTTAAAGTGAACTTTAAACTAGGTGTTACTTTATATTTTACGGCTTATCGATTGATTCTCAAGCACAAATGGCCCCTAAAAATGTGCCCTAAAACTAAGTAAACTCTCTAATAACAGTAAATTGCAAAGACAAAGGACAACGGACCCGCCCCCTATTGAATGCCTATTAGGCCTGTCTAGTGTTATAAGCAGTTAATTAAACGGTCGACTGAAAGGACGGGCTCCTGGATAGGCGGCTAATTGCTTTTCCCAAAACTAAACCGTAAAATCCTTTGCCCCTAAATTAATTAACGGCCTGTGTGTTAATATTTAATGAGCATAACGCCACGTAACTCAATTTCTGGCACGTCAAAGCCCTCGGCTTATTATCAGGTAACGCCCACTCATGTCACTATTGAAAATATTGGCATGTTCAAATATATGTATATTTATATTGCTGTCGTATCCTGTTTGTTGTTGTTATATGTGACCGTCTATTAAAGTCGTGTGCCATTTTGTATTAGTGCCCATTTGGCTAGTGTAAAAGGGATATCCGCATTTGCCTAAGTCCCAACAGTTTGTTGACGAGTGTTTATTCTCTTCCACATTATGTGGCAGCATTTGCTTTGGGCCATGTCCACACTTGACTCCGCACTGTAACAAGCCAAAATTGTAGCTATTTTAGACTTCTCAATTTGTGTCCCTAAGCAAATATCAATAAATTGGGCAAATTGTTGAAATTCTTCCTACTTTGTTCACTTAATTCTTGGCCGAGGCATTCAATGATATTTGATACGCCTTTGTAAGCTCTGAATATAATTAGAGATTTTACTATTCGATAAAGCAAGGTTTGTATTCTTGGCATTATCTATTTGGGCAGTTACATGTGATTAGCAAATATTTAACAGAAATATTGTCATTGTAATTGAATAAAGTATATTTTATATGATATTTGCAACTTATATTTAAATACACAATTTACTTAAGTTTACTAAAGTTTAATAAGTTTTCGCTTCACTATCTTAATGATATCAACGGAATACGAGAAACGGTAGAGGAAAAGTATACAAACATATATACATATATATAAAGATTACTTTAAGACTGAGAATAGATTGCATAGAAACAGACAAATACACAAACTGTAAAATCTGATAAGAAATACTTTACCAGATCGATCCTCCTGTGCATTAAGAACATCCTGCTTCCAATATATTTTTTAATGTTGTACCCCTGGTAAAAAAAGGTGTGTTGTTTACCGCAAACAATGTGGTGAATATGACATATTAATTTAAAAACTAACAGCTGCAGGCATCCATAAATGTGAGAAATGGTCTCAAAAAAATGTCCAAATGGGTTAAAAACTTTGCACTTTTTTCACACGTTGCGAGGGTAATAAAACTTTGACCATAAAAACATGAAAATGCTGCCTGGCGGAAAGTTTAACATGGAGAACTACTAAAATTTGCATAATCTTTTATTTTAGTTATTTTATATGCTGAAATTTGTTGCTTTAATTGTCGGACATTTGAGTTTTGGCATGCCAGCACAAATTGGCCTGGCCAACAGGTTCGTTTGGGGCCAGAAAAGTCAGCTCGGTTGGCGAAGACATTTTCGCACGCAACAAAGTGTGAAATGGGTATAAAAACAAATGTCTGGCTCATTTTTATGTACATTTTTACTGTTCATTAAATTTGCTTAACTGCTGCGCATTTATAATTCACTTTCACTTAAACATCCTTATTTATTTGTTCACTTTCCACATTCCTCCATCTGTCTCTCTCTCTCTCTCTCTCTCTCTCTAGCGTTTTTTGGCATTTGCTCAACGAGTTTCTCTTCTTGCGTTTTATTTGCAGTACCCGCAACAGCAACAGCAACAACAACATGCAGCTGGAGCGACTACAAAGTTGAGACGCATGAAAATGCGTCCCCACAACAACAACAATAACAGCAACAGCAACAACATTATCGTGTGGAATTAGCGGGCACATCAATTTTAGCTGGCAAAAAGCAACTTAATTAAAAGGCGTTGGCCAGCAGCAGTTTTGGTTGTTGTTTGTTGAAATTAATTGCAATTTATTTGGCCGCTCGCCGAAAACAAATTCGGTTACATTTTTTTGTTAATGCTGTCCCTCTGAGCACACACACCCACGAAATGGTGTGCGGCACTGCAAAAGGCCCTTCGCTGCTGCTGTTGGTGGTGCTGCTGGTGGCCTGCGTGCTGTGCCAACAGCAACAACCACAGTTGCAGTTGGAGCAACAACAATTGATGAGGAGCCAACAAAATGGCGTTGAGGACCAATCAACGCCGCTGCCAGGTACAGAACCAAACGCCATAATGACGTCGATAAGCCAGAGGTCACAGTTCGACGCGTTGGCTTTAAGCGGCAATTTAAATGCAGCGACAACGGCAACGCCTGCGGCGACAACAGCAGCGACCAGTGTAAAAAACGGCCAAGGTCGGGAGCCCGCAGCAGCTGTTGCTGTTAACAAAAAACTGAAGCTGCCTGCAGCAGCAGCAACAACAACAACATTGAACCCATTGACAGCAGCAACAGCAAAGTACACAAAAAATATGTCATACACAACGACAGCCACGGAAATGCCAATAAAAACAAAACGCATTGCGCCCACAGCAACATCAATAACATCAACAACAACACCAGCAACAGCAACAATTGCAACAGCAACAAATACAACAGTTGCTGAGACAGAAGTCAAATTAAATATAAAAGCAGCAAATGCAACTGCAACAATAGAAGCAAATAATAGAAGTAATTGGCAAACAGCAGCAACAACGACAGCAACAACAACAACAACAACAGCAACAATTGTTGGTGGTAAAACGCTGCCAGCGCTGCGTTTGCTGGGGACCACAAACACGGTCCAACTAAATGCCAATACATTGAGTAATCCAATGGCCGCCAGCAGCTCGCCGGCAACAGCCGCAGCGGGGGTAGGGTCAGGGGCGGGGGCAGGGGCGGGTTGGCCTGTCAAACATGCCGCAGTGCTGGAGGGCGATGTGATACTTGGCGGCCTGATGATGGTGCATTCGCGTGAGGATAGCATCACCTGTGGCCAGATCATGCCGCAGGGCGGCATTCAGGCCCTGGAGGCAATGCTCTATACACTGGACCAAGTGAACAAGCAGCAATTGCTGCCTAACATTACCCTGGGCGCTCATTTATTGGATGACTGCGACAAGGATACCTACGGCCTGGAGATGGCTGTGGATTTCATTAAGGGTAAGTTGCAAATTCCTCTTTGCCTTAGCTCGTTACACATACGCCCCGTGTGCAACTGTTCGCGATAATTGCACTGCAATTTTGCATATTTATGAGGCGTGGCACAACCAAAAGGACAACAACCATAAAAGTCCTTAGTTGCACTCGCCCAAAAGTGTTGGAAAAGCAAAACAAAAACCATTGAAAATAAATGCGATTGTTTTACATTTTCCGATTACTCCTTTTTCCACAATTCCCTTTGCTCCTCTGTGGAATTTAATTAGCATGCACTGACACGCTTTTAATCACAGATTCCGTCAGCTGCGCCCTTTAAATGTTGCCCAAACAGCTTAAACGTGTTGCACGTGGCACAGGTCACGGACCCAACATGCATTTTGGACTTATTTAAACTTGTTGCTTTGACCTTAACTCTGGTTTGGGAGTTCGCATAAAATTAAAATTGGCAAGTGCAGCTGTTCTTTAAGAAACTTATTGTAGAAATGCATTTAAGTTGAGTCGAGTCAAGTTAACTTTTAAATTAAAATTTAATTCAGATAGCTATTGTTGTTTTCATGGTAAGTCAGTGGATTCAATTGAAGTTTAACTTGACATTGAATTGATACACAATTCAATTGCATTCAAAGGAATCAGAAAATACTTTTTGGCTGTCAAGTTATGTTTTTATGATACGATTTCCAGAATATGCTTAAAAGGTAACGCAACAAATAACTGTTTGTTGTTATTGAACACCATAAGCTAGCTTATATTAAGCTATGGCTTACTTGTATTCCATATTTTGTATTTACCTCTTGTCCATCAACCATTCTGCAAATAAGGCAATTGAAAACTTGTGTTTGTTTGGTTTACCAGCACGAAAAGAAACTATGAATTATTCGCATGAAAATGCTACAATTTTTTTGAGATCCATTGAAAATTCTGTTGAATTAGCATACTTAGGTGAGTTTTTGTGCATGGCAATTCAATGATTTATTTATCGTTGGTCCAGTTCTGGTCAGCAGCTGTGGCTGCTTTTAATTGCACAAGTTTGCTATTTTATAATAGTTTTAATTGGTTGCCAGCAGTGGCGCTTTTAATCTGATGAATTTAAGGACGACTTAACGAATTATTGCGTTAACTTTTAACAAGCTTACACAACACGTGGGCAAATTGAAAATCAAATGTGAGGCTTCGTCAAAACAGCAGGTGCAAAAATATTTTTATGACAGCGCCATTTTTATGAACTGCGCCCCAGGTACGTGAAATACAAGCGCCAACTGCATATGGGAAAAATAAATATATGCTGAAACGAACGCGCTGAGCAAATGTTGTTGGCCACAATACAATTAATTAAGAAAAACAAACGAGAGGCCGAATTTTGTGCAGGCCCGACCGACTAAATGATATCCTGGACACTAGCTGTTCTCAATTAGCAACCAATCAAAGCAAAGTGCTTATGAAATTTAACAGAGATTTCAAAGGTTTTTTTGCTCATGTTTTTAGACAAACTTAAGTATTGACTCACAATTTAATACATACATTTTTCGCATATCGTTAAATAACTGATAGGTGTTAAAAGATAGACAGTAGGTATATTTTTATTCTATATTTATATATAAATATATAGTTTATAAAGTGTTTTACCTATACTCTAATACGTAATAATATTCATCTTTTTGCATTCAGTTTTTCTATATAACACTTTCTCTATTATATTTTTATTATGAGATTTGGCTTACAAAATAACACAATTTGCATTTTAGTTAAAGTACTATTAGTCTTCACTAATAAAAAAAAAATCATTTTTATAAGCACAGGGTGTTTTAAAAAAATACCAGACACATTCTGTAGCACAGTTTTTGGGGCACAGGGTTTTATTGTAAATAATCCCAGTGTTGTACGCAGTTAAAATATCAATTTACAGTTAAGAGTACACACCCCAACAGATATAATGCATTTTTTAAAAGCTTCTCTCACAGCAGTCAAGTGCCCTGAACACACACACACACGCACACACGCAACCACAAACACGCACACTCCTCGCACTCACGTGATTATTAACATGCGTGTTTACAAATTGAAGAGCGAGAAGCGCAACCCAATTGCAGATAAATTCGTAGATAAAAACAATATAAAGGTGAATGCTTGTGAAAGCTTAAGCCCATTATCCTGCCTACAATAACAGGCCACAAGCCGGATGTCTGCTTCTTGTGTGCAAAACCACTTCGATCAGCTGAACAATAGAGGGGAGGGAGGGGAGAGGATTGTGGCACTCATGTGTTCGACAAGCGGCTGCCTAACTTCATTACAATTCAATTTGCAAATTCGACAGCGTCATTCGAAAAGCCAATGAAACAAATGGCTGTTACCCATTGTCACCAATATTAATGCCGACTTTCCTGGTTGCTCTAGTTTTCCACAAAGCTCTTTATTAGCATAACCATACAGGACCAACATCTGTGTGTGTGTGCGTGTGTGTTTGACAATGGTGCATTCGTCCTGTTGCTGTTCCCTTTGCCGTGCGACACTTGTCATTGGCTTGCCTACCGCTGTCTTTGTCGGCGGCGTCGCATTCTTTCCGCTTCCAGCAGGATATTGGGTGTAATTAGCACTTTGTCAATGTGAGCAGCAGCTGCTTTTGTGCTCTGTGTGTTGTTTATGCTTGTAATTTTCAATGGCTACCTAATTGGGTTAAACAAAATGCATTCGCTGAGTTTCCGCCCTTTTTCCACATTTCCTTAGCCGTCCGTTGAACCTTTCGTTGGCTCGTTTTTCTTTTTTGCTTTAATGAGTTCTGTTGTTTAACAGCTGTTGTGTGGGCTCCTAAACACTGTTAAGTAACAGAGTGAAAGCTTTCGTTTGCGGTTTGTGTCCTTGCTTAAACTGTGTAAGTTTTTTGCTGTTGGTTAACAGAGTATACTTGTTTTTGTTTTGGGACAAATGTTTATCTTATTGACTCTTATAAATATTTTTTATTTTAGCAAGGACAAGAACCAAAGGTTTTCTTAAAAATAAATTTAGGCTTGATGCTAAAGTTTAGTATAAGAAGGTGGCTAAAATAAAAATAAATAAATTAACATAGGAAGATATGTAAATTAAATTTTCTGTAAAGTGTGACTGAAATTATATTTCAATTTAATATTTCTACACGCTTATTTATTTATTTATATTAAATGTTGTAAAAGAATTGCATTTTTCTCAATTTTCTTATTGGCTGTCGATAATTTATAATTATAATTTATGCATAAACATAAATTGATATTTTATTAATTGTGGTAATACGGATAATAAATGCAGTATTAAGATAATTAGTTCCAGAGCTGCGTAAACGCTTCCATCGAATAAAACAAATTAAATGTTTGCATTTTATAGAACACATTACGCTCCATAATATTAATAACTGCTCCTGAACTGCCGCCCAGCACGATTCATTGATTTTTGAATAATTTACAAGTCCCTGCAATAATAATAATTATAATCAGCTGCCTGCAAAGTGTTGTCATTAACGCTATGGAATTAAATGAATTCAATTAATAGTCGCGTTCGTGGCCACAATAGTGCAAATATCATTGCATATTTATGTCCTCGGATATTTTGTGAATATGCCTGACCGTAAAACGATGAATATAAATTGTTTATGTTTGGTCGCAAAGAGTAAAGAAAACTCCAGTTTCTTTACGATCCCAGCGAAATCAAAGCCCGAATCCGCTGCCTTAACTGACCCAGTTATACTTGTAAATTGAAATTTTATTTTCTCGTTCCGCACACACACACATACACACTCACACGCACACTAGCGCAACCCTCATCAAAAGGCATATAAAAAAGTTTATTTGCCATGACGCTGCGGCAACTCTGGCAACGTTCTCCTTCTGTTCATATCATTTTAATTCGCCCCAGCCCAGCCACATGCCCTACTCCTAGCCAGCTCATCCATCCTGTTGGCCACTCTTAGCTGGTTGTTGTTGCTGTTGTTGTTGCTGTTGCTGCTTGCCACTTAATGGAATTTGCCGCTTATGCGTTACGCATGCCGGGCATTATCCTTCCAGCGCCTGCCTTCCGCTTCCTGTGAAACTCGAGACGCGTCTTTTACTTTCGCTTTCTCCTTTCTCCCAGCACGCATTTTTTTGTCTTAAAATCTTGGGGAAAACTTTTTCCCATTTGCCTTTTGCCTTTTGTTTTTTTGGCTTTTGCGACACACGTCTGTTTTGGCTTTGCGTGTGAGCCATGTTTTGACTTTGATTACTAACAAGATTTTATTGGCCAATGCTTAGTTGCTTTTAGGGCCACATTCATATAGGAGTGTCTTTAAGCATATAACTATTAGAATGCTGAAGGGCTTTCCCCACTTGTTATGCCCTGTACTCATAGGAAATAGTAAAAGAGGCATACCCATTTTAAATGTATATATAGAAGGCTTTAGTTATTTAACACAAATAAGCAATAGTTAGCCATTAGTTACAGGATATCTTGCAATCGCACTCTTCCGCCTAGAGCTCATTTGCTTACCTTAAGTTATTTATGCCCTGCGAATTGACTTAGCTTTAAACAGATTTTACAAGCAAACCAATCCCAATTTAAAGGTCTCAGCCTCTGCTTTTTGATGTTTGTCCCAAACGGAGACACGAATACAATAATAAAGGTATTTTTTGATTGATAATACGCACTCCACTCTCTCTTTCTCTCTGCTGATTGGGCATATCGAGTTTCAGGGTAAACTGAAACTTGACGCAATTGGGCAGCAGCAGCTGCGACACATGTTTCAGGTTCCTGCCGGCGGCCATGTCCTTTGTGGGCCTATTTTGTTTTCATATTGCTGCGAATTTAACGGCTGTCTGCTTGGGCAGAGCATCTTTTTTATTGTGCGCATTGTTCAGCTCTGAATTGGTAGAGATTTTTACATATACGTCTTGAATACTCTTACAAAGTGATTTTTGCCTTTTGTGCTCGCTCGAGGCGAGAGCAAACCGGATAACAATAACAACAACAATGGCTACGAGTTCAGCTATCTTCTAACAATGCCTTTTTAATACCCTGTAAAGCAGAGTGACCAGTGAGCTATATATATTCTGAATGCATGTTGTTTATTATTGTTAATGCTGTAATCTAGTAGTTGCTTTATTTATATATATTCTAATGCATGACTTTATTTTTTTTTAATCTTTTTATCTTTTATATGTAAGTCGTAGTCGCGCATACTTTTTAATACTTTTTCTGGTATTTGAATACCTGTTGTTGTTGATCAGCAAATTTATCGTTGCCTCGGCCCCTGCCAGCTGCCACTTGACTGTTGAATCAGTTTACAAGGCGCCTTAACCTGCCCCCCATCCCCTCCCCTGGTCTCAAGCATCTATGTTGTTGCATTGTTTACATTGTGCGCGTTTCGGGCTCGCCTGACTTGACTTGCGTCTGCCAATTGCAGCTTAAATCCTGCTGACTGTTGCATTTTGGCCGGGCCTTTAAAAAGCTCAAGCTCGAGGCATGTTGAATTGCAGCTGAACAAATAACGCAAGTCAAACTGTAAAAATCCTGTAAATAGCGAATTTCTGTGCTTAAATAATGTGCCGTAGTTTAAATATACATTGGTTGTCTGTGTCTGTGAGTGTGTGTGTATTTATTTGTTGGTGTGTATATATGAACTTAAATTCATGTCACGGAATTTCACAGTTGCCCTCAGGGTGTCTTTTCCCCAGGCAATTCAGGACTAGAGCTGGGTCCTTGTAAATGTAATAGTTATTTGTATACCATTTATATAAAAATATATATATTTTGGTACTAAAGTTATAATATTAAATAGGCTTTAAATTAATTTCTTTAGTAATATTATTTCAAACTATAAACACATTTTATGTACTACACTCCACAACCTAAAGCTCACCCGGGAACTCGGAAATAACAAATACTCCCAAAAATGACCTTTTGAATTTATCAGCTCGGAGCCCTTTGCGTCGAGGCGGAGTCTCTATTGAATTTCCATGTCGCCTTTTACAATTTAAATGTGGTAATTCCTGCATGTCCTGCACAGGCGGAAAACAGGCAACGAGGCGGCAAACAAATAGCCTCTGGCAGCCGCTTTGCGGTCAGTGGCTGCAGCCGGAGTTGTTGTCAGGATCAGTTACACAAAGATAACTCTGGCCGCCATTGCATAACAGTTAACAGTTAGTTGCCCACATTCACTTTTCATTGTTGCAGCTTCTTTTGAATTGTTTTTCCTCTTTTGTTTTGTGTTGTGTTCTGTTCTGGATATGTCTGTTTTCCGGTTTCCAACAATGTCACATAATTTAACGCTGTTAACCCAAATGGTGTTTTCGGCGGTCCATCTGTATGTTGGGTAAAACAGGGAAAAATCATTTAGGTATCTCCGGTCGTATACGCAATATTTACAATTGCTGAAAATATACTGTGTGAAATATTTAATTAGATATGCATATCTCATTATAAATTATTGAATAGATTATTATTAATATATTTGAAAATCTTTGATCAATATGAAATATTCTAAAGCTTTTCAAAATAGTGTTTTATAAAAAGTTAGGCAAATCAGAAATCTCACAATACAAATACACCATTTTCCACCTTTTAAACTGGGTGCATTCCTTGCCTTGAGCACCGCTAAAACTCCGAGCAAAGTTTGTCCCTCTCTGTTATATGCCAGTTGACGTGTATAACACTCACGCATGCCGAACTGTTATACAACTTCTCCAGCGCACGCTAACAAGTGTTTGTTCCATTCATAAATTGCCGTATGCCGACTAACCCAGTGGCCCCGATTTACAGTTACAAATTGTGCTACTCGTGCTAAACTTTTTAGCACAAATCGCCCCGACTCGCATTCGTGTGATTGGACGAAGCCGAGTCTACGAGTTCGCAGGTCGGGCGCCAATCTGGCTTTGGGGCGTTGAAGCATCGCATTTATTCCTCAGTTGCACGCCGGCCATACAACGATGCGGACGCACCTTCGGCAGCTTAAAAACAGTTATCACTAATCGCTTAAAGTGAACGTTGATAAATGTAACGATTAACGGTTAATGTGAGTCTCTGATAAATTGCTGCAGCCCCCAAGTGTGCAAAGTATTTTAGTTCAGACAACCAGAAATTAAAATTCAATTTAAAAAAACGAATTTATTAAAAAATTCCTTTAAACGAATTATAAAATTAAAAACAGTTTTGTGAAAAACTATAATCAAATATAAGAGAATATTGTTCAATGTGATAATTAAACTGAATAAAAAACTTGGTGTGCGTTGAAAAATTTAAAATTTTGAATTCTTATCTGTGCTTTTTTTGGTCACAAAGTAAGATGCAAAACAAAGATAATAACATTCATGTATTAAGTTACAAAACAATGTCATAATTAATTTAAAAAAGGAAAACAAAAAAATTAAGTACATCTCCATAAAATAATCCAATAAAAAAGGCTTTCAAATATTTTACAAAAAACAATTTATAAAAAGTTAAAAATTTGGTATTCTTAATTTCTTAAAATGACTTACTCTTAACATTAAATATAAATCCCTAAGTCGCATCTAGTGCGAAACTGATTTAATTAGGAATATACATAAATAACTGCGAGGACTTATTTTTGTGCTGAGATTTTTGTGGCGCCGTTGTCACTTCAAAAGCGCCGGAAAACAAATATTAATTAATATAAACCTAAATAATTGTGTGCGCTTCGGCTGGCAAACTCCAGCTAAGGAAAAAAACTGCCAAAATGAGCGAAGCAAAAGTCAAACAAAGTTTGCGCTTTGCTTTATGTTCTACCTTTAATTATAAGTTGTTTTCTAATTTTTTTTTGCTGAAGTCAACTTTGGTGAGTCCTTGTTGTTATTGTCGCCATGGGGGGGTTGAGTGAGTAGGCACTTTTTTTGTTGTGAAATTGAAAATAGGAAAAGTTCATTGGCGGAGTTTGAGGCGTTGAAGTATTTTAATTAAAGTGCTGACAGGACAAGAGGCAATCAAATTCGTCTGCGTTGTGCTGGCAACCAGATTGCCTCTTAAAACTGATGCAATTTAGCCAAGGATGTACGCTCTTTTTTGCTATTATATTTTACTTTTCATTTTTTAAAGCTAAAACACATTTGCTTTTCCAACACATTAGCTAATAAATATTTGGCCAAAAGATCCCCAAGCGATTGGACATTATGCAAAGCCGTTGCTAATACGTCACGTAGACCACAGGTGTGTTCCGGCCATCGTTAGATACTGTTGGTAATGAACAAAAGTCGACCTGCCCTTGGGCAATTAAAGCCATTTTAAACTAATTACGAAATTATGCAAAATTTGCAAAAATTTGCCAGCTGCATGTGTGCAAAGCTGGCTCAAAAATCACAGGCCGAGCCAGATAAGAGCCAAGTCGAGTTGGGGCCAGACGCAATAAAAATGAAATTACAATTAAGCAATGTGTGTGTGTGCGTGTTGACTGGCAAAGCCCTTACTTCTCAGCACACGCACAGGATATTTAATTTCCTTACCAGAGCAACAAACGCCTGCCTTTTGAAAATTTTATTTCCAGTTTAAGCGCATTAGCAACAGCAGCAGCAACAGCAGCAGCAGCAGCTTTTAACTGACTGTCAGGATATAGGTTGAGGCTGAGCTCTGTCTAATAATTACAAGAGCCCTGGACTTTACACAAATCTGCAGCTTAGTATCCATTGTAATGCGCTCGTATGTGTGGGTGCAGATGTTGCAAATAGTTTTGCTGCCAGCTCCGGTCACGTATTCGGAGTGAGTGTGTGTGTGTATGCCATTATAAATGCCCCATACACAGCCCTAGGGGGCGGTCGTTGACACATTGTCGTCTGACGACTGACCTTTGTTTAATTACAAAAGGGTCTCTATTAATGAACTGGCCAACTCGCAGCCCATTTCGGGCCATTTGTCATATCAGCCAGCTAGCTGCCTGTCCCCTTTGGGGCACCCATTCAATTACCTTTGTTGCCTGGCTTATTATGGCCTGGCTTGCCAATTGCCAGCTGGAGATTTCTCTTTTCTCAATTAGTTTTTCTTTTTTTCTGCTTCATTTAAATTAACATAAAATGATAATCAGAATTAAATTTACACTTGGCCACCAAGGAAACCCAACTGCGATTTTTTATGCATGGCATGTGATATATTTCACAGAGGTTGCAGCAGCAGCAGCAATTGAACCAAGTGATAAATGGTCTCCCCGATAATAAATTCGTTTTCTATTTGTCTCTGGCATAAGCCAAGCGCAGTGTGAAATAGAGTAGAAAAAACTAAGCTAGTTTATAATATGATTTATAATCTGATTTATGTCACACTATTTTTCACTTTCCGCTATTGAATTTGCATATATTATATGACAGTTAAGTTCCTAGGCGGTTACAATTACACTGCAGGCTAAGGGTTTAAATTTTAAAATTCCCTGTTTGACCGTGCAGGCGATATAATTGCATTTTAATGTGCACTAATTAATTGAGAACGACACTCAACGTGTTTAGAGACCTTTGTACTGCACTTAAATATGCATTTTTCTTGGAGCTGCAAGTGCGAACTGTGCAAACTTTTCCGTTTTAATTTTATTTACAGACACGAACTGTTTCCGCCTGGCTGCAGATTGATTTAAATTAATGAGCAGTTTTTGAAAACTTGATGCTAATTGCCAATAAATGTTCAAGTAGCTGTCAATTCCACAGAATCCGCACAAGCCACAACACCAATTTCTTCCTCGGTTACTAATTTGCGAAAAATGTGCGCTCTACCGTAAATTGATTTCATATATGCTCATAAATGTCGCATCGCGTGGCAGGGCTTGGAAAGTTGCCCCTTAAAGTTCATACATCATGTGCAGGCAGCTATTCAATTATGCCACATCCAACTCGTGGCAATGGCTAAAATAAATAAACGCGTCTAATGAGCCAGTTACATACTGACCAACAAACACACACACACAAACACACACATGCTCTGGGGAAGCCTTATACTTATTTATAGCGCAACAGAAGCCTTTAAAACCCATTTACAATTTGTGTTTGCGGTTACCTGTTGCCCGGACACGCGATAAACTCTCATGAGTAAAATAATTAGAAAATCAAATAGTTGGCGGACGGGCGAGCAAAGAAGAAGCGAGCGCGGAAAAGCGGAAACGGAAATGGCGCAACTGCGCTCAACTTTAACTGGAGCGTGAGTGTGAAGTAAAGAGCTGTCGCCAGACGAAACAGTTCAGGCTGAAGCTGTTCCAGCAGACTAAATCTCATGGGTTTTATTTAATATTTCCTGGCATAGCTCCAATCCAAAAATGTTGGACCAACTGAATATGGGAACATGCCAAAGTGGAATATGTATAAATATGAGAACGCTTTTAAAACTCAGGTAGTTCTGCGGTTGCCAAACAAACTTGCCAAGCGAGGGCGTGATTCACGCCCCGCTGCCTTTAGTTGTATACACACACATTCACTTATAGAAATCTGTGTGTTTGTGTGTGAAAAGAAACTAACAGAAATTTGTGTGGAAAAGTTTTGGCATACTTTTTGGCAGCAGCAACTTTTATGATTAAGTCAATTTGATGTGGCAGCCAAAAGGTGGCTGTCAAAAAACATCTGCAGCATAAAGGCTGCCAACCAATGCCAAAATGTACATATAAATGTGCCTTGGCAGTTTGTCAGAATGAAAGCGTATCAATTTGTTTAAATTGCAAGCCAGATAACCGCCACTAATTATGCAATTAATTTTTGCAGTTGCTCTCTCTTTTAAACCAACATTTTTACGACTCCTTTTTATGGACTCAGCGCAGCGGTTTTTATGGCGTCGGTCAGTGCTTAAATTTTAAATTGTTTTTAGATAAGGTTTAATTGAGTTGCCGCATAAGCCAAAACGAAAGTTGCAGCTACTGACTAGTTCTTAATTAATATAATTTGATAAGCAATTTATTGTGAGTTGCGCTTAAACTTTTGCGAAATCAAATTAGACGCGTGACGCGGCCTGTCATAAAACATAATGAAAGCGAATGCCGCACAAGAGACCCAAATCAGAGGACGCCACAAAATTGATGGCCATCCAAATTAAAGCGCGCTTAAGGCGGCGAATTAAATACGAGTACGTATGTCGGTATTTACATGCATATATGGCAAATATGTTTTTCTTTTGTGCGATGCCAGCGGCCACGGCAAGCAAACAGCAGTAAACATGCCAGCCTGGCATTTATTAGTCAGAAAGAAAAGGAAGAACGACATATATGTATATATTTTATATATAAAGCTATAAAATATTTAGTACTTAGTTTGTGCAGCGGTGCTTATGAGCGGCGGCTGGGGAAGGGGGCAAATAAAAGCCCGGCGGAATGCTAAGCATTCTTGAAAATGCCAGACAATAGACACTGTGGTAATGATCTTTTTGTTGTTCATATCCCGGGCCCACAACTGGTGGAACTGGCAACCCAAAAAAAAAAAAACACACAATCTAAAAAAAAATACACAAGAATAAACAAACAAACAAAAGCCCACATACGCACACACACACACACAAACATACACACATATGCACACACATACACTCACATGACATTTTGTATTTGTCATGACTTTGCGCTTTTGGATAACACAGCGAGAAAAAAAATAAGGAGTAGAAAATAAAATGAAAACAAATAAAAAAAGAGAAGCACATTTTTTCGAGCTTGTCTTTTTGAGGTGAACAAGGCAAGCGGATTATTATTTTGTTGCAAAAATCAACAATTCAGCAGAAACAATCTCAGCGAATCTGTTAATTCAAATTCTCATAGTTTGCAGCGGACGTTGTTAAATCTGTCCCACGCGCAGCGCACTTAAAGCGGATTTGTGTTAGCCAACTTAACCGCAGTTACCTTTTTGCAAAATGGAAAATGCTCTACAAAAAAGAAGAAAGAGAGTTTAATTTATGCTTTCCTTAGATTTTAGCGTTGTTTCTGGGTAATGCGGCAAACATTTGAAACTTGGCTGAGAAAAATACATTCGAGAGATTTGGTGCATTAGAGATGTGATAACTTTCTTATATTTTTCTATCTCAAAATATCGCTAAGATGGTTTCGTCCTTTATGTTGACTGTGTTCAAACATAGCTTTTCATTTGAATACTTCCTCGATTGGATGTGGAGTACATTTCCTGTTCGTGACACGACAGGAAGCACGGAAAAGAAGGGCCCATTTCTAGGACGACGGGCACATTACAAATAGCCGCTGGCTGTAAGTAGGCGCCGTGTTTGTTGTTGTTGTTTTCAATTTGCGTTGCCCAACACTCGTTATGCAAGTCACGTGCCAAAATAAAGCAGCTAGCACATATATTTTATAAGCCCGAGCTAACCAATATGTCATGCCACATGTAATGGTCCCATCAGGGTGGTGGGGCTGGGGATGGGGTGGTGTGGGCGTGGCTGGAGTAAGGTGAAAAATGCACTTGCAAAGTGACACCAGGGGGCGCCACTTATGCGTATGTAGCCAATGTGATTTATAGAACATTCCCATATACACACACATTTGCCTGCCATTAACATTTGGCTTTGTTTTTGTTGTCGCCCCGTCTGACTTGCGGCCATTGTGGCCGCTTGTTATTTCAGTGGCTATTTGCTGCCATTTTGACTATTTGCCTATTTGTCCTGTCAGCAGCCGACGTCTGCCGGAAAACGTGAGTTCATTTTCATATCGCAAATGGCAGCTACTTATTTTGTGCTGGTCAAATAGTCGTCGTTGCCTGATTCAAACAAATTGCGTGTAAGAAATGGAGAAAGGCTTTTACTCTTATTTGATTTCGTCAACTGTTGCCTAATTAGATGTCAACTGCAATACATTACACTGATTGCCATTAGTATGTGCACAGCGGGCAAATATTTGCTCAATTCCAGAGCGAAAACTTAAATATAACACGAATATCTTTAATTGTAAAAAAATAAAATTAAATTAATGATAATCACATGTTAGTATTTCAATTATAACATTTTTCCAATTTTACAAATGTAATTTAATCTTTATGTTAACATTAATTTTTTTTTATTTTTATATTAGTTACAAGTTTTTTGTTCAGTATAAAGTATCACATTTTTAGTTGAGTTTTAATTTTGTTTGTTAATTTTACTTATTTCAGAATATTCGATGTCCGTTTTTCTGGTAATTTATTTGTTTTACAATTACCCAAAAAGTTAGCAAAGATTTGCAAATAAATTAATTGTATTTGTTAAGCTTTCACTGCTTAAATTTGGAATAATGGACGAACTTTAAGCGGAGTGCTGACATTGCAGTTGTAAAATATGGCAGTTGCTGTGCAAAGCATAAGAAAGGAAAACATGCTGGTATCCTTGGTAAATGAAATAATAATTAAAAAGTTTCAAGCAGCTGGCGGCGAGTGGGAAAAATCTTAATTTGCGTTCTATTCTGCTTTCACTGGCCTGGCTGAGTGAGCACTCAATTTGGCAGATAGTTTAAGCAGCCCGTTTTGTCGGAAATTGCACAAGTTGTGCATACACAATTTGTTTGGGCCACGTTTACCACATTGCGCCTTTAAGAGCCAAATTTATGCACACCCAAAAGCAACGTCAATTTGCCACTCTCACTATACTCTCTCTCTCTCTCACTCTCTCTGTGTCTGCCTGGCTTTAACTTGCCTTAAACGTGGGCCAATGCATGCAGAGCCGAGCACACACAATTAGGCGCAGTCATCTATAAAATATCAAAATATCCAGCTGTAGTTTATCGGGGCAAGACATCAACTTGGCAACATGGGAGTATCAACAGCTATTTGATGGGTTTGTGAATGTGTTGCCAGCAAATGAGCTAAGACACAAACCTTAACTTTAACCTGCAAGTTTAGTTAGTTGACTGATTGGATCAGTTTAGCTTACATCTGATCAATCACCTTGAACTGTTTCAAATGCATTCCTACTTTTACAGGGTAGTTCAATGCCTACCAGTTGTAATTACAAGCAGCTCGCTACTGTTTGCGTGAGTGTGTGTCTGTGTGTGACATATGAGAATGCCTGTGTTCTGTGTGTAAGTAGCTGTCTAAGTGGGTGCGAGGTGCTGCGTGTGTGTATTGCCCCGAGGATCTGAGCCAGCCCCGAATACCAACAATATTTACGCAGTCTGCGTCTATTGCCTGAAACTACAGGCCTCATGCTTAAGCTACATCAAAGACCCCTTCCCCTTTCCCCCGCCCCCGACCCCGCCCCCGACCCCGCCCCCGAACATCGGCTCAACGAAAATAGAGCTCAATCTGCAGGAATGGAGACCTTTAAGGACGCGGTGGGCAACGGGTCGCTGTACCTAAAAAAAGAGAGAAAAGGAAAAAATTGAAATTTATATTTATGCAGCACATAAATTTCGACTTTTCGGCTCGCGCTGTTCGTATTAGTGTTTATAGTGCGTACGTGTGCGTGTTGGCCTTATGAAATATGTATGTAAGTGTGGGCGTCTGTCAGTGTGTACATGTGTGTGTTTGTGTGTTTGTGTGTGTGTTGGCAGCTGACACACGTTGAGCTGAGGCACGTCATATTCTATACTTTTGCTATGTGAGGCACGTGTGTGTGTGTGTGTGTGTGTGTGTGTGTTGTTGCGTGTCTGTGGCATGTAATCAAATTAAAAGTTGTACGTAGCAAGGAATTGCTTTTAAAGGCATTAAAATGTTAGACGCAAACACTCGTCACGCGCCTCCTTGTGTCAAATGTCTCCAAATCTCCATCATTCAGATTGTTAACGAGGCTTATTAGTGGGGAATAGGAATAGCCTTAAGCTGCTGGTCACTGCGCAGCTCATTAAATGCAGTTGCCGTAAATCTTTTCCAACTTGCAATTTTCGCTTACTGCCCAAAGTTGGAAAATGCGATGCTGACACGCAATCAGCCAGCTGCCAAAAACTAAAACAACGCCCAGGACCAGGTTCAGGCCGGGGCCCAGGCCCACGCAAGAGGCAGCTGAGATAATAACTTAATTACATTTTTGTGTGTGTGCTAAACATTTATGTTGTTCTCTTTTTGGCAATTACGCTGCATGCTGAGCACCTGTCGAAGGCAGCCATCCAGCCTGTCGGCTAGAAACATGTGTATTATCAAATGCCAGTCATTAGGGGCACTCCACTCCACGCGGGTAGAGGGAGAGAGAGAGTGAGATAGACACAGGCCCATTTAGTTGTCGTTATTTATCTCAAATGTTCTTCTGCGGTCTACACGTGTACACACACACACTCCCTCACTCACACACACACATACACTCAAACAGTTGAAGGAGAGACGCGAGCGAAAATAATTAAGTGGCGTTATGCGCGTTACAAGTCCACACCTCCAGATGGGTATACCCGAGTTGAGAGTTGACATGAATAGAGATGGCAACGTGATAATAAATGAAATATTCAACCGGCCAAACTCGCAGATTGTTAGTGCCAAGATAAATTGTGGGTTATCATGCCGAAGAGCTGCTTATGTCATGTTAGTCCGCAACTATAAATCACAGTAAACGATTAAGCGACATTTTCACACAATCTCTAAAACAAACAATATATACTTATACTATTGAGATATCAGGCAACACTTTACTTTTAGCCATGTGCAACAGAGCCTTGTACTTTAAGAATCGCACATCGCTTGGCTCAAGTCTCAAGGCGACACCTGCCGCGCTTTAATTGCCACTCGAGTGTCACGTTTATGGGCCCTGCTTGGCTTGCACTTTCCTTCAGACACCATTAGGAAAAAAGTTGCCTGCCACCTGCCTCGTGCAACCACGTGGCAGCTGCTTTGCTGCTGCTTAACCAGTTTTCTGCTTTGCTTTCCCTTTTGACTTTTTTCGAGTCTGTCATGCAGCAGGCAAATGCCATTCATGCTTAGCCAAGTGTATTATGATTATTATGCATATTTAGGAGCGTCTAATTGAATGTGTACCAGTCCTGACTGGCATGCGTGACGCTAGCCGGAAGAGAGCTGTGGAGAAGTTGTTCAGGTGTTGAGCTTGAAAAAGCATTTAATTAATTAGCTTTTCAATGAGATGAGACTGACGGTGAGGACTTCAT
Source organism: Drosophila lacertosa (assembly GCA_004143845.1). Taxonomy (NCBI): domain Eukaryota; kingdom Metazoa; phylum Arthropoda; class Insecta; order Diptera; family Drosophilidae; genus Drosophila; species Drosophila lacertosa. The sequence goes on along the minus strand of SCDZ01000250.1, from coordinate 45,441 downwards.
TCTCTTCTGGCAGCTAAAGGTCAAGGGGCAGGGCCAAATCTATAGAGCGCAGCTGACAGCCTTTAAATCTCATTCAGCTGGCGCGCTTTGAATTTGGCTAGTTAAAGCTGACATGGTAAGTGTATATGTTCGTCCTGACTGACAGCCGGAGTGCTGTCTCGCAAGGACCCCATGTGGCGAATGTTGCACAGAGTTTGGCTGCGCAGACATGTAAAGCTTTGCCAAGCAACGGTTGCATCTGTGGTTTTCCTGACAATAACATCAATCACTGTTATGCAGCGATATTAAATTTGACACAAGCCTTTAACAAAGTACACAACAAAAACTAAAAATGTGCTCCTTTCAATTCTGCATAAAAGTCAGGTCGACATAGGAAATAAAATAAGCTGAATATTATTCACGTTCACACAAAATTTCAATTACTATATTCGTGCACATAAAAAAGAACTTCCACATTTTATATTTAATTCTGTTTTCCTTTGAAATTAGAAGCAAAAATATAAAATTTATTTGGGTTTGGCACAAAATATTATGGACCACAATTCAATAAAAGAATGGAATTTGTTTTAAATAAACTGAAAATACGATAAACATAAAATTGAAAATAAATTGAAAGTAAAAAGAAATCTAAAAATACAGAAGGCGACATGCTATAAAAAAACTTGTTTTATGGCTGTTATTAAACGCTTCCAATTAAGTATATTAAACAATCTTCAAGTTTGTTTTCGTTATTTTAACTAATTAAAAACAGATTATTGTCGAATCTTAAAGACACAGAAAGATGTCTTTATTTAATCTTGAATTGAAAAGTTTTAGTTTGTATATCACCAAGTTTTTTAAATAATTCTAAATTTCCATTGCATAACTTAAATTTATAAGCGGTAACTTAAACCTGGCAAATTGACTGAAGAGAAAACTGACTTTTTAAAATGGAATAAATAAAATTTTGACACCCACTTGAATAATCTGGAAAAAGGACACATTTGGTACCAATTAGGCCGCTGGAAAACTCAACGAAGCGCAGTTGTTTTTCCCATTTAAGCCTCTTTGTGAGCTGTTTGCTTGTCCTTTAATTAATGGCAACTTATGCGCTCCAGCCCCTATGTGTCCTGCGCTCGGTATTGTTCCTTCGCCTCTGCTGGCATTGCATAAGCGAACAGCGTATTTAATCCATAAAGTACAATTTGCGCGGCACACACAAAACGGGTACTACCAAAAAATAAAACGAGGCAAGCGTAAAACAAACATGTAACACATTTGACCCTTTTTTGCATAATATCAATTTTGGGCACGCCCACTCACACACACACTCGCACACTTACACACATGTACGCAGGCAGCAGCTGTCCTGCTTTGCAGTGCGTCTATCTCTGTCTGGCCTGTCTGCTCCATTGGTTACATATTAAAATGGCTGTCAAACGGAGTGAAAACGCCTGTCGTGTTTATTGCCTTCCCATTCCTTGAATTTGGCTAACATTATGCGTAGGCCCATAAAACAATTTTAAATGTGAAGTTTTGCCTTGCATCGAATCTCGGCTAATTCAAATAAATAATGCATATACCAATATTATAGTCACCATATTTTTTAACACAAATTTGTCTATCATTTAAGTATTTAAATGCGCTTAAAGCATCGTGACACCATTTTCACAATCAAATCGAAAACTGTGACCCAAAGTTGACCCTTTTTTCGACATTGTGTGTCGTCAGCGGCAAATGCGAAGCTTAGCAGCAGCTTGACCGCATTTGCCAAGGACCCTGGCCAAAAAGGGTGTGAGTTCCAGGACACACCACACTCGAAACTCCCAACACTTGCCAGACGCCATGGGCCCCGCCAATTATAGAAGTTTTGGGCACACGTAAGCTGTGCTTATTATTGCTCCATTCCTGCTTTTTGCTTTTGTCTTGCTGCGTTCTTTTATGGCCGCCCATTAACGACTTCAACTATTTGCAGCTGTGCATAAAAAACACCAAAAATCATTTCCCAGGACTTTCGGTTGCTTCTTTTCTTACAAAATATTTTTTTTTGGTTCTGGCTTGCCTGCTTAGTTGCGCTGTCAGAAAAGTCAAGAGGGAATATTCGGTTTTAGCTGGACTACACGTTGTATACTTGTTATTAGAATGCACTCAAATATAAAGTATACGCAGTTTAAAAGTTATTATATCACAATCTTAATAGAGTATTGAGCAGTCGGTTGCAACGCTTTAAGTTATTGTTGTCTCTCTTTTTTTTTTGTTATCTGAGCGCGGCATCGTAAAAATAGAAATAAAAATAAAAATATTTATGCAGCTCTACGGTTTCGGTCGGCGTTTTATGAGCGCGCTCTTCACTTCGGGAGCATTGGCTATTAAAGGGCGGACACAGCAACAACAACAACAGTACAACAAAAAAAAAAACAAAAATGATGTTTGAAAATTGGCTGCCGAGCACAAGAATTTGCCGCCCCAAGGCCACAACACAGATTTCGGGCGGCACACGCACGTTCCACGCAGCAGAAGGACAAGCAGGAGTAGAACTGGGAGCAAGACCACTCTGTCCTTTATTAATTCCAATACATTGAATTTTGTATAGACAATGGCATGTTTTGCATACAAATCCGATTAAAATGCCGTACACGTGCCCGCTGTTGCGCGGTCATTACAAAACTTAAAGCTGGCTAAGGAGTAAAAAATTTAAAGCCTTTGACAGCTCAAAGGCTGTTGCCATTGGCATCGTAATATCCTTTACTTAAGGAAAGTAGAGAAAGTGGGTATATTCGGTCTGTAGAGCTAAGAAAATGAAAAGCAGATACACGTTAATATATATATACAAATTTTAATGAAATCTACAAATAAAACTGTCAGTCATTGTTTGATCATTATTGCGAAATAATATTTAATAGACTGCTTCATTAATGGAAGTCTTAGAATAAGTAGTCAAACTTAAATCAAAAACATTAATTGTCTGCCTGTTAAAAGAGACGAAACCTATGGAATTCTATAGTCAATCACATTGCAGCAAACAATTCTTGTACTTGAATACAAAAAGGGGCTAATGAATTTAATACCCAACTACAGGCAAAAGCAAAGGCAAAGGCAAATGCGAATGCGAATGCGAATTATTTGCCACCCACGGCGATAACAATTAATGGCGAACACAATTTGAGCTGGTTTTGAATATGCTTTTGACTTTTAGAACGTGGCTGGCATGGCGAGGTTTTTATTTATGAGCCGTCAAATTGTGCGCCATCAAGGATAACTCAAAGCCGACTGACAATTAAACGCGAAATTGCTGTTCTGTCATAATTTGTTTGGTCTTTGCATGTGTTTGGATGAAGGTGGAATTTAAATCATCAGCGTCGCAAAAGGAGACGACAAATGATTGGCATATTTAATAAGCGAACGCTGTGTAAGGAGTGAAAGTGAAAAATAAATTTCTAAATTGGTCGCCTAAAGCTTTAACATTATGAATTTTAAATTATATCAGATTTTATTTAAGCATACATATATTTAATAATGGGAACTTATCAAAAATCGTTCGTTTACTGTTGCTAAGAAAGAGCTTAGTTCTCTCAAGTACTTTACCTATTCACAAAGAATACGAATATGCCTCTTGTAGCTACCACTTAATGCCATTTAACAGGGTATAAATGTTGTGAAATTCGTTTGTCGCATCCACAAAACTGCTGTTGTCAACTATTTGCTCATAAAAGTTTTATGAAAACTTTGTTTAAACTTTTTGTGGTTCATCAACACAAGCCCTGACACCACGCAATCCACACGTCAGCTCCACGGCACGCATTCCCCCACGCCCCCTGGCCAACCCCCTCGACGGTCTCATCACATTCGCCACAAAAATCCCTTTATGATCACTAAATTCAATGCTGACAGCGGCAGCGCCTGTCAAAAATGCGCGAGATTTTTGCTAAGCCAAAAATCAAAATGGTGTCAGGACACTGTCAGGACGTTCCATTGCACATTGTCCGGAAGTGCCAAAGTGATGCGAGCCATGCGGCGAAAAACATTTAAAATAGCCAAAGAGCAGCCGGAAAGAGATGTGTTTGCTTCTCCATCTAACAGGTTGGATGCTTGAAGGTTGGGGGGAGGCAGTTAAACTGCGAAAGGGGTTCAGCTTAACATTGTTGATATTTGTTTTGTTTTTTAGTTAATCTTCCAGCTGTCAGCACTTTGAAGCTGCCCTCCAGCCAGCACCAGAGCACTTAAACGCGTTTCTCCCTCACTCTAAAGCGAACGCATGATATCCTGACTGTTTGTCATAATAATAAAAAATGTCAATTTGTTTTATGGCTGACAAGTCGAGGTTTGCTTTCATTTGCTGCCTTTGATGTTGATTTTTATATCGTAAACTCGTCGTTGTTGTTGTTGTTGCTTTGGCTTTTATTTATTTGCTTGTGAGCTAGCCGCATAAATCGTATATGTTTCATGTGTGTGCCTGGCGCCAGAAACCAAACGACACGCGCTTTCAAGGATATGCCCACACTCAATAGGTTCGCAAAGCATTTAAATCTGTTCGCTTGGCCCATTTAAAGTCGACGACGAATCGATTATATTCAGAAATTTATGCATTCATTTTACGATATCGCTCAACATTTGTGACACGCTCTAAATGTGAGCGGGGCAACAACAACACCAACAACAAAATATGTAAATGCTCCGCTTTGGGATAATATTCGAAAATTTTAGGAGTTTTTTTTTATTTTGGTACATCTGCGTAATCCCTTTAATCGCGTCTAGCTGCGAAAATGTAAATATTGTTATTTAAAGTTGACACTAGCATTAAAGGCTTTAAAATTGGCACACAGCTTATATTAAATAACGAAATAGGTGTAAAAACCAAAATATTTGTTTGGAAATATGGAATCGTAAACTCGTTCATCGCATGAACATAATCTATTCAGGCAACAATTTGGTGCAACTTTCAGTTTGTGGCAGCCACAAGACTTTTCACATTTTTGAGCCAACATTAGGGCCATAAATCAGCATGTGGCCAACCGTCAGGCATCAGGCAAAGTAACAGTTAACACTGCACATTCACAGTTCGATTTGCTTTTGTGTTGTTGCATAGTTCATGGCAGTGATTTATGAGCCACGCTAAAAGAAAACATGTTGCGAATAGACGGCAACTGAGGGATTTTTGGTTATTGTGACTTTTTAAGTGACTGCATAATTTATTGTTTATTTGCGTTGCATATTTGATTTGCGTACAGTTCGCCTTGTTGGCTCACATTATTTTTTCATAACTTTCATAGCTAATGTTTGTGTTATTTTTGTTGGTAATAAAAGTTTTGCGGCTTTCAGCCATGTTCATCAAAAATGTACAGCTAACTTGGATTTCTCTAGTGGAAAGTTTTTTCGAAGCAAAACTGGGCCTGTGTAATTAGGTGGGTGTCTAGAAATTAAAACACTGACCAAATCAAATACTCTATGAGTAGAATGGAAAATAAAGTTTTATGGCTTAAGATCTTATCTTCAAATATACATTTTATTTAATAGGTGTGTGTTAGTTTTTAAAATTTCTAATTAAAATGATTAAATACTAATCAATAAATCACAATCGAGTATTTAGTATATGTTTTTACATAGATATCCAATTAAAAAATATTAAGCATTTCATTTAAAACTATCCAAACATAAGCATTTAATATATGGTATAAAGTATTATTCAATAGTGAAAGTGAGAACTTTAGTCGAGATTTCCTGACCGTAAATCATCCTGATTAAGCTTGCAAAATGCTGCATTATCTCGGCTAAACTTATATGGAATAATAAATTCGTTCTTGGACAATTACTGCGGCGACCACGAAAAAACTAGAAGGAAAAGTTATGCCAATGCCAAAGTAAATAATAAATATTGCAAGAAAAATATTGAGTGACAAGTTCAAGTTTGTTTTGCTTTGCATGCAAATTAATGCGGCGCTTTGTGGCGCGCTTCAGTTGGGTAGGGGAAGGGGGGTGGATGGGCACGCCCCCTGCGCCCATGCAGCGCGGCACAGGCGCGGAAAAAACCAAACATAATTTGAATTATTGATTGGCAAGCCAACCAAGCATAGTGCGTTTCGAAAAGGCGGCCCAAACAATGTCTAAATTTGTGTCAGCCCACAAGGATGCCACGCCCATCGCCGCCCACAGCGCCACACCTATGCGAATGAACTTTATGCAAAAATTGCTTTTCAGCCAATTTCGTTTATAAAATTTTCGCCTTGTGACAAAAAAAAAAATTATTTGCCCTTGCCTCGTTCCCCGTCGCCCAGGGCTTTGTCTTTTGAGCTTTGTTATTGGTGTTTGTTAGTGTTGATGTTGTTGTTGGTATTATTATTGTTGTTGCTGTACTTCGCTTCCGGCTGTTATCAGCAATCGACACTTTACTGCGCTTCCTACGCGCTCATTTGTGTACACTGACTTTCTCTACGTACTCCGTACTTTGTAGTCTCCGGGACTCTCCGCTCCGTTGGCGGTGTTTTCTTTGGTGTGTCTCGTTTTGGCCCTGCTCTCTGGGTGCGGTGTTAATGTAATTTGAGGAGTGGGCCCAAAAATATTTGCCGGCGCTGTTTGAACTTCAACTCAGCTGTGCCGCAGGCGGCTGCCTGCCACGCCCACACTGTGTGCCCACTGGTTGTGTGTTGACTTTATTGAACCATTTCGCCAAACTTGATTGACTTATTGTTGTTGTTGGTTGGCGCCTTGTTTTATGCTACACGTTTTTTCTTTGCTTATTTATCGTGGCCTCGCGTCGCGTCGCCCTTTAGATGGCCAGCAGGCAAACACTTAAGCCCAGCCAGGGATTCGCACTCTTCGCGCCCGATATAAGTCAATTTCAAATGTCAATAAAATGGAAATTTTATAATTTTCCCATGAGAGTCGCGCATACTCACCCATACACACCCATGTATACACACAAACACATACATAATCATATAACCACACTCCACTCCATTCCTCTCGAAGTTGCGCTGCTGCGGCTTCAACTTAATGAGATTTTATTTATTGGCTCTTGATAGCAGCCGCAACGCAGGACGAAGACAACGCTGCTGAGTGCTTTATTAATGCTTTTTATGGTCGCTTAGGTAAATGTCGCTGACGTCAGGCGATCCATATTTATGCGCTGCCAGATATCAATCTGCCGTGCTTAAGTGGCCCAGTTAATAGATCGTTGCGACTTGCTTCAAGCCAACTCTCGCCATCCAATTAAAGCGACTCAACGCAACTCCTCTTACTGCACAGCGTTTATTCAAAGCTGCAGCTGAGCTTTAAAGTAGATGTACAAATATAATTCTAACTCACTTGAGGGAATACTTGATATATATATATATAAATAATTATATATATATATATAACATCCGAGACACGCTAATGAAGAAAGGCGACAAACTATGATCAAAATGGTATCAAACATAAAAATCGGTTTAGTTTTGGCAAAGTTATTGAGGTTCAAAGTCTGGGAGATACACCTTATATGGGCTTAGGACCTTTACATGTCAAATTTTTTACCATTTTTCACAATTTTTGATAAAAAAATTGATACCCTCAGAAATAGTTTTAAAGTGGATTTTTATACTAATTTTGACACACGCAATCGATTAAAAATAAAATCGGACTATTCTAAATTTTTGAATTTTTTTTTAGCCGAAATTTCACAAGGGGGGAGTATATGCTTTTTTCCAGAAAAATGTCGAAAAAAGTACAAACAAAGAAATGAGGAAACTTTGGATGTGAAATTAAGAAAGAGGGTAAAATATGATCAAAATGGGTCTAAACATAAAAATCGGTTTAGTTTTGGCAAAGTTATTGGGGTTCAAAGTCTGGAGGTTACGAAACGAGCTTTAATATTTAAGATGTTGAACAGTCTTTGTTTTTTTTTCAAGGGAAGCCTCTAAAATAATCAAAGCTTTTAAATTCAATCCAATAATATTCCAAATGAATTTCTGCTTGTATATCAATATTTTTCTAAATGGAATGACAATGGTTTGAAAGCTTTTTTCAAATCATATTTTAATGCCTGATACAAAATATTTTCTTAAGCTTTAAGCCTTGCCATTTGGTAGTTAATATTGCAGCTAAAGTGGCATGAATTTGCAGGGCTTATTCCCTGTGCGTTTTAATTAAAACTCATTTGTGGTACGGAAGCTATTAAAAGAGGCGCGCTTCGCCTGTAATGAGAGAAATACACAATGCACAGCGGGACACGGACGCAGCGCACGTTGCGTATACACAACATTGTCGGCATGTGTGGTGTACGTGAGTTTCGCTTAAAATTAAAACTAAAACACAATCACACTAACACAGAGAGAAAGAGAGGGCCTCACACACATGTTGGCAATATAACCATGCGATTTCCATATACTGCTAAATGTTTGCTGACAAAGCGAAGCAAAGCAAAGCAGTTGCATTAAGTTGACAGCGAAGAAAAAAAAACAAAACATGCAAATTCTGAAAAAAATGGCGAACAATATATATATATAGTGTATATAAAAGGTCAAAATAGGAACTTAAAGGTGGCTGCTCGGGCGTGTGATTATTATTACTTTGTCGCTTGCAATGGTTCCCATTTTCTGCTCTGCTCCATTCTGTTTGCTCTTTGGTCTCAGGGCAAATATGTCAAAGTCAAACTAATCGATGCCAAAAGGTTTGGCTCCTAAATGATAAAAAAAAAAAAAACAGAGGCAGAAGGCAGCAGGCTGGAAGGCAGACGGGCCGACGGGCAGACAGGCTCATAAATATCAATCCATCAAGTCAAACTTGACAAAAGTTTTGACGTCAACAGCTCTATGTGCTGACTGCGGGTTAGAAATTCAATAAAAATACCCGTCAGCCCAGCGGATGAGAACAGCAACGACGCTTAATGCATAGTCAATCACAGAGTCTGGTCACACTGGTGCAAAGTAAACAGCGCTATTTAAATATGCGCATAAGACAAACAACTAAGGGTCTTAGTCGTGATTCTGTTGACCTCTTAAAGTTGGGGGCTTGATCAGAGGTTAAACTTAAATGCGCCATTTAGTTTTGTCTGCTCTAAACGAAAACTTCATTCAGCTGCAAACTCTAAGGGAATACATTTTTTTGATTAATATTTAACTTGCACACTCTTGCATCCATTTCTCTTAGTTGCTTTATTGAAAAACATTAATTGAGCAGCTGTTGGTGGCAATCAAAAACTGTTGGTTTAAGCCCGCTTTTCAGTAGCGTTATGGCCGCGATGCAGTTTATGACACAATTACATTCACTGATTGCTCAATTTAACGTAAAACAACATTTTGTTTGGGTTTTTTAATAAAACTCAAAACTCATCTGGCACTTTAAAATCCCTGTGGATATTTTGCAGCCTTGTTTGCACAACAGTGCACTCCACATATTGCTGATTATTTTTTCGTTCGTTTATTAATATCCGTTCTTTTTTCACTTTATTATTTTATGAATGAAGGTTTTTATGCCAACACGCACAGCTGGCCACGCTCCTTTTTTTTTGTCTGCTCGGTTTTGCTTTTTTGATAATCGTTTTTCCGACTCGCGGGCTTTGCGTCAGCAAAAAACAGTTTAACTGTAACTGGGATTCAATTGCCCAAGCACGGAAATTGGCACTTAAGTGTCTTTAAATAATACACACACATATGCATTTGTGTTTGTGTGTGTGTGTGCCGCTTTAGGGATTTGATTTTGGCTTAATGGGACACGTTCCGGGGAAACTGCAACTATTATCCTCAGTTCTCTTTTCAGGCAACGTGCAAGCGAACTTAGAGTTGAACAACTAATTTGCTAAAGCGTCCCCAGCTAAAGTGAGGGGTATTAAAAAGTTCGTCACACGCATCAACTTGTTTTAAGTATATTAAAAATGTTTTTACAGCAATTGTTGGTGCTTAAAAAGCCGTTTTAAATTTTCAAAAGCATTCTAAAATTTTGCAGTAAAACAAAACGTAACAAAACGGCTCTGAAGATATAAAATTAATATTGCTTAAATTATACAAAAATGGAAACAATTTAATGAGCCTTAAAGATGTTCTAGTTAGATTGCACTGTGGTTAAATCAGACTTTTTCGTGGCAAAAAAAGGAATACTTTTATTTTTATATATTATTTTATAATACTGCAACAATAGTATTGAATACTTAATACACGTTATGTATGCTGAGATCATATTAAATAGTATCATAATCTATTAGACAAAACTTTTGATAAATGTATGTACATTCAAAATAATAACTTCTATTTTTCTGAGCAACAGCAATGAAAATGAACAAGAAGGTCTTCAGTCATTTTTAAGGTTTATTATGGTATATCACATTTTTAATATCTGCAAAAGAATTTTGACTCCACTTCTTAAAATCTTTTTTTTGTCATTAATTCAGTCAGAATTCTCCATAGTGCATTGTTTACACGACCGCTTGACACTCGCTTTAGAGTTCACACATACACTGAGACGTGTGGAAGCGATAAACTTAATTTTATTATTCAAAAATTTTACACAAATCGTAAACAAGTTCTGGCCTGACGCAAATATCTTGTATCTTGTCACTGCTGACGTCGCTTTTTACGACGAATGTCTAACAAAAAGCAGCACTAATTATTTACGATCCTTCTCTGTCGCTTAAAATAAAAAAAAAAAAAAACAGAAGAAAAGAATTACATTGTTATCGTAAAAAGTAAATATGGCATTTACGTGCCTCGAACTCCGTCTCCATCTTCGTATTGGCGTGTGAAATTTATGCCGTCTGGCAACACACACACACACACACACACCCACACATACACACTGACAATACTCACACTTACAGCCGCATTACATTTTATTATTTCCAACATTTTCCGGCGGTAACACTTTGCACCTAATTTCATCTGCTTCCGCCAGGGACTGAGTTTGGGTTATGTTGCAACCAGGAAGGGGGATAGCGGGAAAGCGGGGAAATCGGGAAAGCTTCACCTCATGTTCGCCCAGACCTTTTCTATGCCCCACGCAATTACAAAAGCCGCTTGGGAACTCTTCAAAAATTTATGTGCATTGATACATTTGCGCAACACGAGCCGCCCCAGGGCCCGAGCACTCGATTCTTCCTGCGGCCGGTCATTGAGGCACACTCCCTCTCATCCCTCCCACCATCTTCGGGCAGGCAGGCAGCTCGCGATACTCAAGTCGAGTGGGGAGCGCAATCCTGTAAAGAGCTTTTTGTGAAATGTTTATGCTCTGAATTTTAATAATTTCCATAAAATGCATAAAATCCCAGTGTGCATAAATTTCCTTAACAATTCTTCCTTTTCAGTGAAATAGAAAAATGTTTACTTCATATGCAACAGATTATTTATGACATTATAAGCAGATCAGTATTTGCAATAGTTTTAAAATCTGAGTTGATTTATCTGAAGTATATATAAATTCAACACATTTTCTAATGCCAACTTTTGCAACACTTCTGAAGCTACTATTTTGTTTAAGCCTTCTAAATTGTTTTACCTGTCTGGTCAGTGAACTGAACAAAAACTGTTAGCACCATTTTTAGTGTTGCTCCCTTGCAAGGGCCAGGAATTCCAAGGGTTCGTGGTCCTCGTGGTGCTCGTTGCTTCAGCGTACTTTGTTGCATGTCGAGAGCCATTAAATTACCCAAGTGCTTTTGAGTTATGTTAACTGTTTGAAATCAGCTCGCATGTTGGCTTTAATTAATGCTCGGCCAGGGCATCAGCCAGGTGCAACAGCTACGAAAACAATGATTCAATTTCCGCTAGCGGAACTTGGCCAACAGCTTTGTTAACAGGTTTCACGTGATTTGCATGTTGTGTTTTACCAAAGCATGGCATTTGCATAGAAACGCTATAATTTTGGCAGACTGCCCGAACTCGTGCCATGCTCCCTGTTTGACATGGCTTTTAGCAAGTCTGTTTCATAAAAATGTCATAAAATACTCACTAAACTCAGCAAAGCAAAATGCAAAAGTAATTTCGACTTTCCCCTTTGCGACTGTCCGATCCAATGTGTGCGCCAGGATGTGGCAGGATGTGTCAGGCCAGCTGAAAGTTAGCGCAACTCCGGCAAATGCATATCATATAACAATTTGCAAGTAAAATTTGCACAAAAACAGATACATATATGTATATATGTGCACACTGCATTTTCTGGGCTGATGCTAAAGCAAAATACCAAGAAAAGAGCAGCAAATAAATTACCAAAATGTTTTCGAGAAAAACATTAAATCAAAACAAAAGCAAACTCATACTCTGCTTTTTCAAGGTTACAAATGAATTAAAATTGTTGTATGCCTTTGGCAGCTACTTAAAAAAAACTACAAAAATCCCTTGTATTAGGGGATAAAACCTTCGTTTGGTTAAGAACTAAAATATTTTAGCTTTTGATTTAGAAATAAATACTCTACGTTGGTTTGTTGGCTTATTTTCAATAATGGAAATTAAATTGAAATATTTTAGAAAGAAATAAATGCATATATTATTTATTTCTAAACAATGAAGTAACGTAGGTGCAAATTAAAATATAAATAATTTAAATATTATTTATGAAAAACCTTAAACTGAAACAGATGAAAATGAATACATGGAAAATTTTAGTACTTAAATTAACAACAATTTTTTAAAAATTTCACAAACATCAACAAATAAACCACTTAATCCATAGTACAAAGCATTTTTTACAACTTAAGGATTAGTTTTAACCTGAGACAAACACGCAGTCATGATTTTTATAGTGAACTAAACTTAAACACATATAATCCTTTAAGTATGCATAAGATTTTAGTGCACACACATACTTTGAGAAGCGTAATCTGCCTCCATGCAAGTTTAATACTTATATGCAAAAAATGAAAGTTAAAAAGCAAACTTGGCACGTGAAATTTTCGATAAGTGAGTGCCAATGTGAGAAATTAGGCAGATAGAGAGAGAGAGAGAGAGAGAGAATGAATTTTGGCAACTCAATGTTGCAGCAAGAGGACAACAGGGATTCAACTCGATAGGGGAAATAGAATAAACTGAAGTATGCTTACATGTGTGCACATTTGATTTGAGAACCAATATAGCATTATAATTTGTCACACCAGCGACAAACTGGCGACGAGTGCTGCTGCTGTTTGCTGTTAGCCGGATAGCGACGAACACCATAAGCTAACAGGGCCAAGAGTGCCAGAGTTGCCAACCACACACATAAACGTATACACTTTAGCAAGTGGCAAGTAAACATGAAATAGATTATTTACAGCGCCATGCACAACGATTTGTGCAAACTGTGAGCCACAGCTGCCATTCCAGCTTTGATCCACCAACTCCAACCCACGCACACACACACCCACACACACACTTACACAAACAGATAGAAAATTCAGCAAAAAGCATAAAAAAATCAGAAGTGTGAACAGGCACTGATAAGCGTGAGGAGCGGCTGTTGTCGCTTGTCAAAAGGAAAAATTGCTTATGGCCCTACACGAATGCACAAATGAAATTGTGCAAGCAAGATTGACGGCTTGTGGTAGTAAATGCTGATGATGACTGCCAGCTGCCATCCTGCCAGACTGTCATCCTTCTAGCCTGTCAGCAGCTGCCCACGCGTCCAGCTGCCAGCTGACTGTCCTGACTACCAAATTATATAAGTAAAAACTAAAGCTCGTTGGAACAGCTTGATAAACAAATAGCTTAATTTCGCATTGATTGTTATATTAGGTGGTACGCTTAATACTCGCTTCTCTAATATAGAATAGGGTATTTTTCTTAGGTATCAACGATTAGTTCAATATATTATCCTTTAATGAACTTAAATGCATTTCTCTGAATGATATTCATATTCATTCGCTCAGCCAGTTGGCAGAAAAATTTCAATGAATATAAAGCGACTTATGTTAAATCAATTTCCATGAAAATTGCATTTCATATTTCGATAAATAAGGCAGTAATTTTAATAAAATGTTCACTGTTTTTGGAAGGCAAATAAAACGAAATTCGCCGTATTAAATAAATATAATTGGTTTAATTGATATGCCACTGAGTGACTGCTGCAAGCGCAGCAAATATCAATTAAACTGCTCAAAACAAGAGGAGGCCACAAAAATAGAAAAGGAAAAACAAACAGAAAATGCCAGCGAAAGGTAATTACAACATTTTGCATTTGTTAGACAAGCGAAATAAAACTATAAATAGCCGCATTAGGCCGACTATGGCTGGCTTAGGAATTCAATTAGCCAAATTGCCGACTGGTTGAATGGCGAAATGTCCAAATGGACAAATGTCATTGCATATCCAGCATAAGACGCCATATACATTCCACTTGCTTCCACGGGACTCCGCCTAATGCATGCCAAATGCGCACAAATGTATGCTACGCAAGAATGTACAAAAGTGTACAACAATGCCGACTATTTGTTTTTGGCCAGGCCAAGTCATCTGGCATTAATAATTTAGTGGTATGCAACACTCGATGTTGCTGCTAGGCGCGGTCGACCACAGTGCCAACTGACAGTGTGTGGCCAGCCTGTCTGTCTATTTTCGGTCTCTTTCCGGCGGCCAGGTGTGAGGTTTATTGTGTTGGGCAAACAGTCGCCCAAATTGACGCGCCGAAAACTGGACAAATTGCGCGCAAACATGGCAGCAGAAGCAGCTACAAAAAAAAAAAAAAAATAAAGGGCAGCTGGGGTCGTTTCTCGTGTCTTCCCTTTTTTCTGTCAGGGGCGGACCCTAACGACTCGAAGCCCACAAAAATTAATTATGAAAATTTTCACTTTACGTCTGAGTTTTTGGTTACTTGTAACTTTGTTAAGTTAATGCGTTTATTTGGCGTGCGAAATTTAATTACGAAAATGTCTCATATTTCAACAAAGTAAGTTCTCTTTATAGTCACAGCTATAAAAAAGCAATGTTTTAGTTAAAGTTTTTGTTTCAAGCAAGCAACAAGTAGTTGGCCTGAACTCTGAATGAACTATACCAAAATAAAAGCCAGCTGGTTGAACATTTAATATACTTGATCTAAAGCTATTAAAAAACTTTAAACGGTTAAAAGTAATTTATTTTATCCCTCAAGAGTTAGGACTTTCTTGAATATGCACCTTTGGAAGCCTTATGCATACAGGGTATAAATAAATATTACTATTTACATTTCTGTAGACATTTTTGAACTTGATTGAATACCTGAAGACTAGTGTACCTACCCGACGGGGCGTTGCCTTGAGGTAAAGTTGTTAATTTGTACCGCAATATTGACCAATCAGGCACGGCAGAGCACACATCTGGTCATATATGGTACACTGCGCTACATGGCATTTGATTGAGTTCGGTGTGCCTGCAGCTGTCATGTGAAAGAAAACAATTTGCTGCTAAATTGCTACATGGCAGCGCCTGTCGATTTCCTGTCATGTGTTTTGCTTCAGCTACTGCTCGTTTCCCGTTAACCCCAGGACCGACTTTGTGCTCTCTCTCTCGCGCTATCTCTCTCTTTCTGGCATGTGTGTGAAAAAGTGTTTGTGTGTGCTTAATAATTGTGTATTTATATGGCACTTCCGCTGCTGCATTTTATCTGGTCTTGTCGTTCCCCATATAGTTAACTTAATTGCTTCCCACCATTGATTGGTTTTTATTGTTTTTCGCTTATTCAATACAGAATTATTCATTAACAAGTGTCACCAAATTGATTTGCTAGTGATTAAGTCAACTTATAATTTTATTATTTTGTAAGAAACTTATAACAAACTAATTAATGTGTATTTTAGCCCAACCCTTTAACTATATGGGCATTCGATTAACAATATTTGTTTCGTTCTTAAACCTGGTTTTCTACATCATGAAAGCTAGGTTTTTATTCCGCCTTTGTTTGTCTTATTCATTTTTGTTTATTCTTTTCACTTGCTTGTTTTTAATTAAACGGTGAATTCTCTTCAATGTTGGCAGGTAATAAAAAAACATAGGTTGACAATTTCCGGTGTGCTAAAAAAAACACCAAATAATGCCATTTTAAAAAATAGGGGTTTGGGTCGGAGTTCTGTTTATAATTAAAAAATAACCAAAGCGCCTCTATCCAAAATTTTCACCATGGTTTTTAGAGGTACACGATTCTAAATCAATTGTCTCTACCAAAAATATTTTTTTTATTTTATTAATGTTTACTTATACTAGTTCTCTATTAAGACTACTATTTTTGCCGAATTTTTACACTCATGCTGAGTCCCGAGCAATTGTCTACTCAACCTTTCCTCAGCTCCATTCGCATTTGCTCTCGCGTCACATAGTTGTGGCCCTTTTGTTTGAGCTGCGTGCCTAGACCGGATTATTAGCCACATTTTGTGGCCCAGAGGCGAAAAGCGTTAAACACACGAAACCAATTACAATTCTCCCATTTTGTATTGGCCTCGACGCATGCATAAATTGCTTCAGGGTTGTGGAAGGGGGGTAGGGAGGGGGGAGGCTCTCGTCTAAGACGCTTGCCTATATTTAGTCAGGCGGCACACAAATCTCAGGTATTTTGGTAGCTAATAAAGTTTGTCTTAAAGTATTTGCTGTAGAAGAAGTTTGTTGGCTGGGCTCGAGCATATTTATTTTAATATTAGTTGTCCTCGGGCATGCATGAAATGCGTATACCTAAGATCTAAGGGTTATTTGCTTAGTTCAGCTTCAGCTTCAGCTTCAGCTTCAGACCAGCTACGTGCGCTGAGCTACGCCCACATTGAGTAGCAATTTTTATGCGCCCAATATCAATAATTTTGTAGGTTTTATTGTTATTTGCGCATATTTTTATGTATTTACTGGGCCCGTGCCAACAACTTAGCTCAGCTCAAACTGAAACTTAGGTCTGGGCAAAAGTTGGCTGGCAAAGAAAACTTTTCACATCGCTGAGACCGGAAATGAAAGTGAAATTGTTTTTGCCTCGTATTTATGTTTGTTGACCTTTATTAAAATGACTTTTATAGCTTCGTTGTGTGTCATTGCCGCACGCCGAGCAATTGCTCGGACGCTCATTAATATGTCCCACGTAATGAAATCAACAATTATTTCCATTAAATACACGACATTACCAAGGACCAAGGAGTGCCCCTTGCCAGCTAGCTGGATTTGTGGAGACATTTTTTTTAATTGCGGAGCGAACGAAACTGACTAATAAGAAGAATAATAAAACCTTGAATTTGTTTTTATTTATAAAATAGGTGATAAAAGTGAAGATGGTTTACTTTAAGACTTTATTTGATCTACCTTTTATTACATAGCAGAATCTATCAATTGATAGAATTTTATTTAATTTAGAATATACCCTAGATAGTCTTATATGTTATTATGAAGTGTATTTCCAAGGTACATACAGATATATTTTATTATAAAGATAAAAAGCTTTTTGCATTTCAATGTAATTTCCGTCTGAATATTTACGATTTATTTTTAAATAATTGGATTATTAATTTAATGTTATTTGTTGCTGGGGGTTCACGTGGCTCGCATATCAGATAATAAATGACAATGTTCCACACACACACACAAACACACACACAACACACACATCTCTGTCATGGCTAATCAAATTAAAAATTGTTGTGCAAGTGTCAAAACTGTCGTTGTCGTTGCTGCTGTCGGTGATTACCTGACAGCTAGGCATACGCAAGTGCGTAGACATACGCAGGCACTGTAGAGCTAGCGTTGCCTCCTTTCCGTTTCCGGTTGCCCTTTTCCCGTTGCCCAGAGTTGGCCTACGCTTTCTTCCTGCTGTATGTCAACGAAATTTATCACACAGTCGCAGACATTTGTAACTGACGTAGACAGAGTCGCACAATTGCCGGAAGGCGACAGAATTTCGATGTGGATGTGAGTGGGGCTGAGTGGGTGTTTCAAGGAATTTGCATATCTGCTCGTATGTGTACACCTGTCAAAGTTATTCATATTTTTACTCTTGTTTTGTGTGCAGCATTTTTACATGTGTTGCTATTAATTTTTTGCTCCGCCGCGTAGTAAATTGAAGACGTCGCCTAATCCGCGCTCCGGCTGGCTGGCGTCGGTGCCGCTTGGATGCTGCCAGGCCATTAGCTGCAGGACGTTGACATCCTCGTCCAGCCCGCCCCACCTTGGCATGTGTGCGCTGGCACAAAAGTATGATTGAATGTTATTTGATGTGAGTTTTGAAATTTCTTTATGCGTCTGCCTGGCCCGTCATTTATGCAAATGTTACAATTTGTTGTGCATACTGTACAGCCGAATGTTAACAGCCACAACGGTGAAAAAAAAACAGAAGAAACAATATTTCAAGCAATGTGACTGCCGTTGAAATTTATGTTATGCCAAACAATTCAACGGAATGCGAACTGTCCAACTCTCAAAATGTTGTATATGCAAAGAGTTCGAGTTAATTGCGCTACATTTTAAAATATTCAGTTACTTTCCTTTGACAATCAATCAGCAGCAGCAGCAACTTTATACATATATATATATATAAGTATATATATATATACATTGTCCTTTTCACTAGTGAAATTGCTTTCCAGGCACAACATTTGCAACAGTGGCACGCAAAAGCACTCGACCTGTCCCTTGGGCGGTAAAATGACTGCATAAATTACAGGCTTTGCGCATTTTTTCACACAGGCAACTTATCGGCGCAACGAGTGTTATTTTATAGCGTCCTTTTTGTACATAGTTAATACGATATTGGCTTTTAAGCGGCCATCGTATCGAGTGTTTGACCTTGGGCCGAGCTTAACACAAACACATCAAGTGGCAATTTATGCAACTTTGTCTGCTATCGATGAAAATCAATTTGCACAAACTGAAATTCAGAATCCGCTCGTTCCACTCAATCCACGATACACAAACAAATTGGCCGCATTCGGAGTTGTCCCTGGCACTCACAAATTATCCTTAAATCCGGGCCACGCTATTCCCTTTTACCCCCTCCTCGCCGGCACCTACATATTTCAATTTCAATGCCAGTCTGGAAATTCAAATAAGCGCAAAAAGGGGACGCGCCATGGGGTGAGTGAAATGCTCAATCAAATCAAAGTCCCCCGCAACGAAATGCAAAATAAGACAAAGGACAAACGACAAAGGACACAGCGCAATGACGAGTCCAGGCAAGTGTCAGCAACAGCCTCGCTTCGCCTCGCACACGAGCGCCGTGTACGAGGGATAAGCCTAGATAAGACATCGAGTCGCGGATACACTGTAATATTCAATGCACTGAATTCCAGGACAACCGATTTTCTCCTTCTTCATTCGTATGCGCATAAAGTGACTTTCATTAGTTGTGCAAATCAGCCATATGTAGACTCTTTTTTACCCATAGAAATGATTTTAGAATGCATTCGGGATCATCGATAAATTAAATTGAAACAAACTGCAATTCAATCAAATCATTGAAATCATTATTTTTTATTTGTGGTTTAAAGAAGGGTTACATAAGAATGGAATTCTTTCTTAATTTAAACTTCATGAAAGAGTATATCCAAAATAATTTTAGAAACTAATTTGATTGTCGATCAAGTCCTTTGATTTTACAACTGCGACTGTTTATGTCAATTTCTTATCAAAGCAGTGAATTCATTAATTTTGTATTGCGTTCTATCTGCCTTTGGCATATAACAAGTATTAAGTATACGACTTCCTTAAAAACTTAAGCATATTTAAAACTATTATTGCAGTTATGTTATTGGAGTATGTGATATAATTTTTTTTTGGTTTTTTTATGATTGGCTTACAAATATTAAAGAAATGTTTAAAACTCTTTATTTACAAAACAAAAAATTGTGTATTGCATAGCGAGGTGAGATAGAGAGAGGAAAAAGAATGAGATAGAAAAAAAGAAAGCAATAGAAAGACGACGAAAGATAGAGATAGATATAGCAAATAGAAGGACAATAAATGTAATCAAAGTAAATTACGAGCGTGTAAGCAGCCTCCGGTGTCTATTAAGGACAATAAAAGGAAAGCACCATTTGTTTAACGCAATCTCATTATTAGCTGCGTCCCGAACCGAACCCGGCCGACTTCCAACAGCCGCAGGACACAGCTGCTGCAGCCCCGGCTACGCTTCAGGCAGTCGCCCCGTGACAGCACTAGTAGGCATTGAGGCGTTGAGGTCAGGGCGCAATGGCAGCCCTCACCGCTCATCGTCGGCTTGATAATGTCGCTGATTATGCTGATGATAAGTAATTTTGTAAACTCGAACTGCAGACCCAGCGACGATGCCTCAAAAGCGGCGTTAATGTGGCCGTTGATTAGTCAGAGTCAAAGTCGCAACCAGCATCAGTAGATGGAGTCAGAGTTGGAGTCAGGTTTTTTGAGTCGGAGCTGTTCTCTGACAAAGCCGACAAGCTCATTATGCCGCCAACAATTTGATTAATTACCGCGCCCGCTGCCTCCCACTAATATTTTACACTCTTATATGGGGCTGCCCTGCGGCAGCCTGTCAAGTTGCTGCTGCAAAGGATTTCTGCATTATGTGAGCCGCAGTTTTGCTTTCGTTTTGTGCTGCGCCTTCGCGCATAAATTCTATGCAAAATTTAACTTACCTTGGGCCAAAAAAAAAAAAAAACTGGGCAATAATTTTTATGGCAAAGTGTCCGCGGGAGCCGTTGAATGTTTTTGGGGGCTTTGTGCGGTTGACATTTATAAGTTGGGTGGGGTTGGGGGTGGGGGACGTAGTTGAGTTCGGTTGCAGTGTTGCCAGACCGCTGACAGCGCCACAAAATTTCAGCAATTTTAATGACACTCGCATAATAAATAACAGTAACATTAAAATACCGCGGAGTATCGCATAAAAAGCCTTTCAATTAAAAACTAAAATAATAAATAAACTACAATTTGTGTATTTTGATTATGCAACTTTAACGGATATTTAAAATTGCATCAGCTATACATATGTGTGCATAATTTGCTTTTTAGATAATGTGACTGAATTGTTTGCAAATGCGAAATTATCATTTGTTGCAAACATGCATGCAACTTGTGTGTACAAACCTAAAATGGAACAAATAAACTCGAAATATTGCATATCCAGTAGTACCAAATAAATAAATAATATCGAAAAACTTTAGTACAAAGTTGATGCAAACATGAAATTAGCATGTTTCAATCGGTTGTTTGTGCACATTTCTGTTCTCGTTGCTGTTGTGCTTTTGTCGCACGCCAAATCGAGAGCTGCCAGCGTTGAGAATGAGGTAATTGGTGACATACGCGAAAAATATACAGACGAGGATGACCAGCAGCAGCAGCAGCAGCAACAGGAGGAGAGGCAGCAGCAGTTGCAGCAACTATTTCCAGTTGAACAGTTGGACAGCTACACAGCCGCCAGGCATCATCATCATCAGCAGCATCAGCACAAAAACCAACACCAGCATCGGCAACATCTGCATCATCACCAGCATCATGGTCGTGGTCGGACTTACAGTGGGAATCATTACAAGGCGCTCGAATTGGAGCAGCGACTGCAGCAGCTGGGCAAACACTCGCACTGGTTGCACTCAACCACGCACATCCCGCAGCCACCGTTGCCGACCCCGTCTGTGTTCGTGCCTGATTATGTTGATGACGCGGAGGACAATGCGGATCTGCAGCAGCAGCAGCAACAACACAGTCAACATCAACACGAGCTTGTCGAGAATCTCGACTACGGCAATACCCATTTCGATGTGGAGACCTTTGGCTTGGCCTCGATGCGCTCGGGACGACATCGTGGCCGCCATGTAATGCCGCACAGCACCAACAACATCAACAACAATCTGATGCTGCCGCTGATCTCGGAGCTGGGCGGCAAGTATCTGCGCTCGCTGCCCGACTCCGTGGACTTTCTGCACGATCGGCTCTATGCCACACAGCCGCAGCGGCACTGGCCCGTCAAGCGGGAGGCCATTGTCGAGGGCGACGTCATTATCGGCGGCCTGATGATGGTGCATTCGCGCGAGGACAGCATCACGTGCGGCCCCATCATGCCGCAGGGCGGCATCCAGGCCCTGGAGGCCATGCTCTACACCATCGATCGCATCAACGAGATGGCCTTGCTGCCCAACATCACGCTCGGCGCCCACATTCTCGACGACTGCGACAAGGACTCGTACGGCCTGGAAATGGCAGTGGATTTCATTAAAGGTAAGTGCGGTGCGACCTCGCTGAATTATTGGTTTCCACTTCGCTCGCAATCCGGGCCGAAACTCCTGAACAGCTGCTGCGAATTAGCGGTTGTGTTTTATTGATGTTGATTGACGTACTGTCGAAGTAGGAACACTTTATTTTTTGTTGTTGAGCGAAACACAGAAAACACAATGCGGTTTCAGGTAAGCCAAAAGCACAAAAGAACATCAAAGAGATAGGAAATCCAGGTTAAATTCAATTATCCCGAACAAATTCGCACTTTAAAAATGTTTACAAACTTTATATTTCCATATATTTAATATTATTGGTCCAAGAACTTTACGAAACCACTTCAATTATAATAATAAATAATATAGTTATATTTAAAACCTTTTCCAGTAGTCTTAATTCTATATCTCTAATGAAAACTTTAAAAAACTTTATAAATTTTGACGTAGTAGATAAAAAACTGTTGTTTCCTTAACTATCAACAAGTTGAAATATTTATTTACATTATAGTAAAAATGACTGTCATCATAACTCAATTAAGTTGTTTATTGATTTAACACGAAATTGTTCTGTGTAAAAACGGAAATCATTTTATAAGCTGTTTACAAAACGGAACAAAGCTCACATATATTTTATTCCTTGTTTGCACTTGTTTTTCCCATTTAATATAAGATTTTCTCATATGTTTTTCTTGCACATTTATTACTTCTACGAATTCACTTGTTTGCCTTTGAACAAAGGCGACAAATTCTGCGCCGTTTGCGATTTATTCGAGCGTCGAACGTTTTATTAATAAACAAAATTAATAAATAAATTATGCGATTTCTCGGCGGACTGGAGCGAACAGAGCCTTAAAGCCCCTCTGAGCGGTATTCATGTGCCAAACTAATATACATAATTCCCTTAAGACAAAACGGTGTCATTTATTGAATTTGCACACACAACCCAGCCAGGGTGGAGCAAGAGAAGGAAGTGGAAAAGGCAACACAAATCCCACATGTCGAAGTGAGCGAGAATTAAGTGCGCTGCCAGAGATCAACACGGAAGTCGACGAGGTGGGCAGCGGATGTGCAGGCGTTGCCACATGGCCACATTTAGCGTTGAGTCTGGCATTTTGCCAGGACACATAAAAGGGGCGCTTATTGCTTTTATCTGGCGGCAACAAAGCGGCGCATGAGACAGCGGCAACGACAGCCTCAATGATCTATAATCAATTGCGCCAGGGGGGCGTGGCTGTCTGAGGGGGCGGCAAGTGTTGTCCTTGTCTTTGTGCTAGGCCTGAACACTTTCTAATCTCCATAATTTCATTATTTATGTGCGCAACAAGGATTTATTTGAGCGACGCGCCGTGCAGCGACTAGCGGCCATGTTTCTCGCATCTGACGTATAAAAATATAATTTTCCAAGTCACTGAATTATATTGACAGGATTAGGCATGCCGCAAACTATGAGTCTCGCTCTCTCTCTCCCTCTCTCTCTCTCTCTCTCTCACACACACTGTTTATGCCCAACATACAAGACATCATCTTCATCAGGCTCATCATTGTTGGGGACCGCCCAACTAGCAAACGACCTCCCGATAGAGTTAATTAATTTGTATTTAAGTACAGCTGCCGAAACGGGCTCCATGTCGCTGAAGTGTGTGTGTGTCTGCCCATAATAATAGTCCTGCCCCTAAACATTCGAATGATCTCCTCTCGCCTCTATGTGTGTGTTTGAGTGCGGGCTCTGAATTAAATCGAGTTTAGTTTAATTTAATTGAATCGGGCGCAGACACCCTAGCCCACAGAGACCGGCATCTGTTTTCCACTCTGATTATTTGGCAGCCACAGCATTGTTGCCCCAAAGGCAACAATTAAGACTTGGCAACTGGAAACTTTGGCAAAAAATGCGCATGAACTTAAGTGCACAATTTCAGCCAGGTACAACTAATATTAAATACGTTGAAAATGGCAAGTTGGAATACTTTTCATCATAGTTAAAACATTAAGCTTGAAAACTCTGTGAAGAAAATATGAAATTTTACAGGCCAACATGACGTTGTTTAAAACTCAGGTTAATTTTTTTTTAATGACAGTTCCAATTAGGGTATAAATCTAAACTAAAAAGTACAACAATTTTTAGCTAGTGAAAAGTAAATACTGCCAAACTTATTACTAATCCAACGAAGGCAAAGTAAAATATTTGAAGCAGGAGGTTTTTGAATTGGCAAAACAATTTATATTTGATTTTTGATTAATTCTCAGAACACACAAAAGCCTTGCCTAAGTATGCCAATATTACATTAAAAACTAAACAATATTTTAAAACACCATTTAAAATTCCTAGAACTTAAGTTTTGTTTTTAAATAGTCTTTAAGGACTTTTTATTCAATTATTCACAACTTTTTGGGCAACATGTGTTAAGTGCAAAAATCTGGAAAATTTCCACATAAATTGTGAAGAATAAGCTGATCAATTTATGTTTTGGGAATAAACAACCCGCATACTTGAATGGGGGAAATTAAATGCATCAAAGCGCAAATGTAATTACCGAAGAAAAAAGTGTTAGAGTGGAACATTAAAATATATATATACATATAACTATTTCACGATTCACTACTTACTTGCCCCTCTCATTCCGGACTATTTAATGGCGCATTTCAAAAGAAAACTGCAGCGTATAAAAAAGTTTTGTAATTAAAAAACGACGAATGCAGAAAGGCAAAATAAAAAACATTGTATAAACAGGAACATTTCCTGTTTGCAAACGTTAAATGTATGCAAATGAAGAAGTGCCCGTGGGTCGTCCCGCCTGTATTGTTAAAACAAATGACCAACAACTTTGTGGGCAGTTTTGTTGTTGCTTAGTTTGTGTTTGTATTCGGAGGGCGGTACTTTCAAAGGTCTGCTCCGCTTTGAGCTCCGGTATATGTTCAACTTTAATGCTTCATTTTTAACTTTGCTCACGCCACAGGCCGTTTATGATTTAGTGCAAGTTATTAGTTTATCATGAAAACAAAGCTAGTAAAAGTTAAGTAAAGTTCAGAGTTTCTCGTAACTTTGCACGAAATGTAATTTTAATAAAAACTCAAAAAAAAGAAGGAAAACTACAAAATATATAAAAGCTTTTTTCATTATAGTTTTAATATTTGAATAAACTAAATGTAACTCTTCCTGTTTTTCTTACAAATTAGCATTGTCCAATATTTTAAATAAACTTTATATGTTTTCTCTTTCAGGTTCAATTAGTAACATTGACGATGCCGAATATCATTGCAACAAGACTCAAGTGCGAAAGGTCATTTCGGGCGTGGTTGGCGCTGCCTCGTCGGTGACATCCATACAGGTGGCCAATTTGTTGCGACTGTTTCGGATACCACAGGTAGGTGGACACACGCGTCGTATACGTAACTTTGGCCAGCAGCTTTGTTGGTCGTAACTTTTGGCAGCTGTGTTTTCCATTTGCCATTTGTTGGCCTCGCACTGACAGTGAAAAGTTTTTGTGGCCGTAATTAAAAAGTGCACAAAAATTGTCCCATAACGTTCAGCTTGGAAATTAGTTAGGGAAGCGCCACGTGGCATCAAATTAGTTGACCCTCAAGGGGCAACAAATAGAGCAAAGTGCAGCTGCTGCACATGGGCAACACCAAGCGCACTTACAAGCTTCCGCTTTCGGCCTACAGCATGCTCGGGCTTCTCCTCCCGTTGGTCGTGTGGCAGCCCAAAAGTCACGTCGCTTAGCAAGATTGAGTAGCCGCAGCGTTGCCACTACGTGAGCTACGGCCAAAAGTCAATATGCGACAATAAGCAGGAACACGACAGGAAGCAGGAGTAGCACCAGCAGCAGCAGCGCCTCCAAGTGTGCCATAAAACGCACTCGCACCCAGAAACCATTCACTGCAGCCCCCCAAAACAGCAGCTCCGACTTTGACCATAAATCAAGCGCTGCCATTTGATTGCATTTCACTGGAAGTTGATGGCTTGTGGCCAGCAAAAACATTGTCCAAAGAGCTTGGGGCTAAAGCGTTGAGCGACAGTGAGGCCAAGTTGGGCTATGTAGAGGTAAATGCTAGGCATTACATCCCATTTAGTGTGCCACGCGCAAGACATTTGCCATAAAAGCAACTTAGTATATAACCATGATTTAAATCTATAATAAATAGCAAGAAACATAAAGATGTTTTCTATGCCACACAAAAGGCTAGTTAGCTACTTTTCTTTGCAACAAAGCTGTAATCCCTTATATAGTTGTAAGAATTGACCAACTTCACGGGAAAATAATATTTTATATAACGAGCGTTGCGAGTTCCAGGAAAATAGCTTGTTTATGCCAAGCAGCCTTGTTTATATTTTGTAAAATTGCAAACACACGTACACAGCTTTATATACATTGAGCACAGCGCACAAACAAATACTTAGTCCCATTATCATACACCTCATCGCAAAACTTTACACAAAGCGGCGACAGTTTGCAGAGTATTCTCAGAATTTCATTATCAGTCTCAAAGACTGCACAAACACTTGCTGGTAAATTGTTGACAGAACCAGCCCGGCAACCAAGCAACCAAAGGCAGAGGGATGCTGTGCGCGCCCTGGTGATAATGACACTTAATTAGAAATCAAGTAGTTTGCTAAATACCTGACGCTGCCGACTTGCAACTCGTCGCAGTCCGGACACGCCCACCTTAAGTATGTCGTGTGGGAAATTTCCTTAGCTGCATTTTCATGCGAATTGCAATTGGTTGAAATGCCACGCCCCCTGAGGAGTCCTCGCTTACAATCGTTTTCTTAGCCACTACGCAAACGGCGTTAATTTGCGTGAAATTGGTTTTTAGTGGCATCGTCTTACGTATACTTAATTTTTTCGCAATGAAGGCAAACTTTGAAAGCTGTGCCCAGAAAACGAGAAATCGATGGATTTGGTTTGTGTTTTGGTTTTGGGTTTCACGCTTTGATTTTAACTTTCGACTTTTGTGCATTGTCTGTGGCTTTGTGGTTCGCTGCCTTTGCAGCTGTGCAAATTGAGGCACACAACGTCTGCCACAGATGACGGCAATGGGATATTTTCGAAAGAAGTTCGCCAAAAATAAGTAGTGCAAAATGGTGTGGAAATGATAAGCTGCCAAGCTGAGAAACGACAAACATTAAGCTTACAGCACACTATGAAGGTGAGACCTGTTCAAATATGCATTCACAATGCAAAGTTAGATTTAAAACAGAGCATAAAAACATTTTTAAATTGACGTGCAACATTTGCTGACATGTTTAATGTGCCGTTATTTTGTCGAGTGCATAAAAGTCAAGTGCATAAGATAAATTTTGTTTAACAGCTGCTGAAAGCAACATTTAAATAAGAGCTGCTTTAACGTATGTTTTTGACTATTAATTTAGACAAGTAATACCTCTTTATATTAGGTTAACCGAACGGCGACTCAATTGGAATTTCATTAAAGGTTTGGTCATTATTCTGCGTTCACAATAAAAGATAGATCATATATCAAATCAAATGAATAAAGTATATATAAATTTTTACAATATGTTGCATATATTGCTTTTAATATTGCTCTACAAAGTTTTAATATATTGCAAAAGTTATATAAAAAATATATATATTGCGAACAGATTATAATTTTTTTTTTCGTTTTAATTAACGAACTTTTTTGTAGCACAATAAAATCATATTGCAGATTACAATCGAATCGCATTTTAACAAAAAAGTAAAACGCGAATTAGTACCAACAAAATCTACAATTTCCAAAGGGTATTTGCACTTTTTATTTATTCTTTGCCTTGCTTTTTCAAATGGATAGTTTGTGAGTATCAAAAAGTGCACAGCAAACGGTTTTTTGCCAGCTTCAATCAACGGCGACTGAAGTTTATTTTTTGCTGTGCAATTTCGTTGACGCTATAATAAATTACTTTTTCTGAAAATTTGGTTGTGCATCTGTGCTCTTTCTTTTTGCTGTTTTTCAGGTCTCGTACTTCTCCACCAGCCCCGAGCTGAGCAACAAGCAGCGCTTTGAGTACTTCTCACGCACCATTCCCTCCGACCACTACCAGGTGAAGGCCATGGTGGAGATTGTCAAAAGCATGGGGTGGACCTATGTGTCCATAATCTACGAGGAGAGCAACTATGGCATTAAGGTGAGCACAACACAGCCAGCAATTTAGGCTAAGCCCAAACAAATTGCAACAATTTTACTGCACAGGGCCAAATATTACATTAAGCTGCATGTGAATTTTTCTTTTTTGGCTGCATGGCTATAAATATGGCTTAAATATTAACAATTCAAAGTGTTATCCGCCTCAGTTTTTAAACGCCTGCTTCAATTTGGGTATTTTTTTTTTTGTTTGGTTACACTCTTTGTCTTGGCCAAAGTAATTTTCTATTTCTTTGTGCACGCGTCGTTGCAGGCATTTGAGGAACTAGAGGAGCTGCTGGCACGACATAACATTTGTATTGCCATTAAGGAGAAGCTCGTCAAGGATTCGGGAGTAGCTGAGGATATTGCATACGATAATATTGTGCAGAAGCTGCTGACGAAGCCGCGCGCAAGAGGTAAGTGCAATAACAGCGTAAGCGCCAAGAGAAAAATACAAAAAAAAACTAAATTTTAAATTAAATGTCAACGGAAAGCGACCAAAGTTTACCACATTTTTCTCAGCGCACGACGCGTGATAACTGAGAATTTTTCGCAGTTGCAACGAGTCTCGGAAATTGCACAAATTAAGCTCAAATATTTAAAAAAAACAGAGGACGAA
Source organism: Drosophila lacertosa (assembly GCA_004143845.1). Classification (NCBI taxonomy): domain Eukaryota; kingdom Metazoa; phylum Arthropoda; class Insecta; order Diptera; family Drosophilidae; genus Drosophila; species Drosophila lacertosa. The sequence goes on along the minus strand of SCDZ01000250.1, from coordinate 16,675 downwards.
GGCATTTTTTATACATATACTATTTAACTTAAAATAATAGGGAAATATTCTAGTTAACAGAAGTGGAAAGGCACGGCTAACACAAAAATCTCATTCATAATCAAGCCCTACTATCTGATAGTACTTTACTTTTTATATACCCCGAAGAAAGTTTATCCATTACCCTGTGAGGCACAGGGTATTCTTAAGTCAAGCAATATATTTCTATTGCTCTGGTCGAGTTTTCCAGCTCTTGCATCTACCCTTCTCCCGCTTGACCACGTTTTTTCGTTGGCCGGGCAAACTTGCTGCGCAGGAAATTAAAATGTTACATCTGCGACTTTACAAATGACAAAATAAACTACCAGGAAAAATGGCAAATTGCTGAGCTGGGCTTAAGTTATATGGTGGAACTTAAAAATACCAAATATTTATTTGGAAAGCCAAAGAAGAGACTGCATGACTTTGTGTTTTGAGTAGAATGTCGTTTAAATATTTGTGTAAACAGTTTTTACTTTTTTCTTTTTTTAATTTAAATTGACCAAATATATCCATGGCAAAGTTATACATCGTAGTCAAAAAGAGGAAAAAACCAGCTGATAATGCTTAAGATGACTTAAGAACTTATCACTCCAAATATTGACTCTCCCATTGATGTAGACTAAGGATGCTATATTGAGAGAAGCAATTTCGTTATAATTCAAGACACTTTCTCTTCGTTTAATAAAGGAAACCATAAGAGAAAATTCAGTGTTTTTCTGATATCGAAAATATTCCCATTTAACAAACGACTCGTGTATTCAAACAATGCGCACGCTGTGAATGAAAAAGTAAGTGTGAACATAGAGAATGTAATTGTAATACGTGATCCATTTGAAACTGGCACACACGGTGAAGTTGGCTGATGAATTAGCACAAATTGTACTTTATTGCAGAAAAAGAAACATCGCAGCAACTTTAATTTCCGTTTTAGAAGAGTTGACACAGTGCTGACACATCTATAGACAAGCTGGGGGAATATTCTGAACAATATAGGTCATGAGTTTATATAAGATATTATATACTTAAGCCTGAATAAACTTACTACGAATCTATTTTAATTTACCTGTACTGTATTGAGTTCCAATCAAACGTGCGATGTACTTCTAATTATACCAAAGTTGTTAATTAGCTAACTCGCCACAAATGTCGAACCACAGTTAGCTTGAGGGACTGCCAGTTAAAAGCCACATTTGAGCTCGGCAGCTGCGGCTGCATAAATAAACAGAGTCAATCACGAGCGCCGCAATTAAGTACAAAATACAAATTGAGAAACCCATATATAAACAATATCAAGTGCAAATCAAAACGACAAAAGGCGACGCCCAAACCAAGCATTTGGAGTGAAAACAATTAAAATGCAAAGTCTTTTTTTTTTGCGATACTTAATTAAATAAGCAGACAGACTGACGAGCGTCGTGGGGCGGTCAGGGTTGGGTTGAAGAACACAGTGTGTGGGCAACTCGAGAGTCTTGGCCAAGTTGTTGTCCCGCTGCCAACAAATTGTTAGGCACAACTTATCAAAACGCAAACAATAAGGAAGAAAATTTTGCTGGCCGAGCAGGCGGCCACTTAACGCTCTCCGTCTCCATCTTTGTCTCAGTGGCATTCCCAGTCTAAGTTTCATTTTGAGTTCTCGCCTTGTCCTTTAGTGGGGCCTGATAATGATAGCCAGGCTGGACAAAAACTGTCCGTTTTATTGACGCCTGACTCTCGATGGTCAACCGGGACAGTTGCTCCCCCAGCAGCTGAGTCCCTTGACGATGTTACTTTCATTGTTATGACTTTCATTGTTATGGATAGACTAACTGATACCATCCCCCTTCTCTCTCCACCCACCGACGCCTGCTCTCTGTATGCTGTGCCGACTGCAGTTGTCATTTCTTATCAGCAACAGCAGCGTTACCCAGCCTCAACTTCAGTCTGAGCCTCATCGGCATTCACTTTCTGATTCCCTATTCTCTATTCTTCATTCTCCATTCTCCATTCTCTTGCTCATTCTCGTTTTAGCCTTTGTTTCGCGCCATAATTTTGCCTTACTGGCTTCCAGCAGGAGCTGCTTCCTTACGCCAAACTTATCGATTGGCTTTTGTGCTGAACTCAAAGTTAAGCGAAACTTAATCAGGCGCAGCAGCAACAGCTGCACACAGAATAGGAAAACTTGACGACGCCTTTGTGCTGCCATTGGACTTACACTCAAACAGCTCCTTTGTTCTATGTGACTGGGCAGCTCGGAGCTCTGAGGACTGAAAGTTGTTTGGGGTGTGCACGTTTCGAATAGTGCCAACATATACACGAAAAGTCAGTTGTCCAAGCTTTCATGGCCCTGCCAGAGTTTACAATCACTTTAACATATTGTCAAACGTGATTTCTTTTTATCAATTTATGCATGTTTGTGCTTGCATATTTGACTAGCTGACCGATTGACAAGAGTGTGGAAGAAGCGTAGAGCCAATTCACAGTAAACTATGTGTGGCAACAAGCTTCCAACGCGACCTAAATAAATTTAGTCGGGTGTAAACACAGCATAAAGCTAATTTTGTGATAATAACAAAATATTTAATACAGTCTATCTTTTTTAAATTAGCTATCTTTCAAAAATATAATTATCTACGCCCACAGATGCTTTAGAGAAACTACCTGAACACTTTATCTGAAGCGGCTTAGCTTGAGTATGAATTTAAAGTTTCAAGTCTGTGGGCTTCATTCCGGTGAAAATTGCATTCTTAATACAAATAGACTCAGTTTCGTCTCGTGAACGAGCATTAAAACTTTGGCCACTTAGTGTGGAATTTACAGCTTATGTAAAACTGGCTTTCACAGTGCGACGTTTACGATAACTGTTGCAATTTCTATTAGCCAACTGTTTTGTTAGCGGTAAACCAGGGCTTACACAAATGCTGTTCGCATAACTGCAGAATCCATTTTGGAGGCTCAGTTTCATATATCTGTGAGCTCTACCAAAATTTCTATTAAAATTGGCCAAATGCCAAATAAAATATTCCTGTTGCAGCTAACGCTAGATTGACAATAAATAATTCTGTGAAAAGTCATCGCGACTGCTTTAAAATCAGACACATGTGTTTGTGTTTCTATTAACGTGTGATTTACATTTTACGTAGTAAATCTAACCCAACTGGAGCGAAACTGACTGCGATAAAGAGCTAAAGCGTGTAAGGGAACTAAATGGACTCACACACACACATCTACCCAGTGAAAAGTTTGCCCCCGTTGGCAGTTAACAGTTGCAGTTACACTTACAATTGGGGTAACAATTTTTCAAAGCAGTCAGCGGAACTACGAGCGGGGATATCGCTTCATGCACATATGTAGAAATTCGAACTCTGTCAGCGTGATTAATCATCTGATGAAATGAACGAAATACATGAACAGAATCTGTAGCTATTGAATGGGTAACTGTTGGTAAATGGCGTCAAATCACAAATCACAATAAATAATGATTGTAAGAAACCCTTTTTTGGCAAAGGTTGCTTGCCAGTCACTTTTTTAACGACTGCTGATGGCGCATTTATGTAAATCAACAGCCGCCAGCCATTGAAGTAAATGTTATTGGCCCCGGCCAAAAGCGAAACGAGGCAGCAGCGTCAGCTGCTGTTCATTGGCCTGTCGCGCCCTGATTAATGATATGCGTAGGTCCTCGTGATGGTAATTATTTTCAATATATATTATATATTTCTTCTGGCAGTCTGTAACTGGCGTTTGATTAATATTTGCAAATCAAAACGAATTTTACACACATTTCAAATACCTGAAAGCAATAAAAATCAAGTGGAAATTCCTATAAAAAAGTGCTCGACTTGATACATACCCAAAGTAATAGAAATTGTTATTTTAATTGGATATTTATGATAGCATAATCCAAATTTTACTTACTAAAGCTAATACCCCTCCTTCCCTTCTAAACATTCATAGCATACCCCTTAAGCTCAGTTTATGACTGCAGGGTATACAAAACGAATTGAATAAATTTTCCATTTTTATATATACGCCTTTTGTACCACGAGGCGTATGATTGACGAAGTTCACGCTGTCGTCATTTAAAAATTTAGTTGAAATTTCATTTACATGCGCGAGGTTTTTTTCCCAGTGTTTGTCATGTTAACTGTCAAAAAGTTTCGGCAATAAAGTATTGCAACTGTGGAGCAGACATTTAATTTTTTACGCTTTTCGCATTGTGCGGCATGTCGAGCAGATGAAGAGGCGTTAATATGTAAACTCAATAAAAGGTGTTTATGTATTCCGAACATCGATTCAAATTAAACTGAAAATCAAGGCAATAAATTTAAGTTTGAATTGCCCAATAATTGCTGTTTTTAAATTAGGTCCTTTGATTTATGGCATATAATTAGCAAGGTTTGTTGCAAATTGTTCAACTTAATAGAGTTTCTTGTTAAAGTTGACCTGACAATTGCCAAAGACATTATTTGTAGTTATAATTCCTTATGTTCTCATATTTTATTAAGATAGTTGCCAAGTAAATTAACATTTTTATTCTTGACTGTCAGATAGATTTTTAAACTATTAAGCCATCTTAGGTCATTTGAACAGGTGCAGCAGTCAACAGAAAGATTTACCTAGAGTCCAACTCAAGTCCGTGTGCTTAAGTTAAAGTCTGTTAATAAACTGTTTGAAACTTTAGAGTTGAAAGGGGCCAGAAATGCAATCTACAATAAATTTATTGTGGAAGGGCCCGTTGCCAAACAAAATGAAATATGCAACGAATTATTCCAAATTGACACAGAGGAGTCGACTTGCCGTCGTTGGCTGCATGTAAATCCGCTTACTTAATATTTAATGCAATTAAAATTAATTTTTGCATTTTTCCTCCTTCTTGCTTTTCCTTTCTCTCTCTCTCTCTCTTTTTCTCCCCCTCGCTGTCTCTTCCTGTGGCGTTTCGCAACGAAAATTGAAATGGAAAATTGAACATCGTACATGGAAAATCTGCCCACTGGCCAGGCGCCATTATTTTCGGCTCGGATCAGGAAGTGCGCCAAGTGATGAGGGCGGTGAGGCGTGCGAATGCAACAGGCGCCTTCTCTTGGATTGGCTCCGACGGCTGGAGTGCACGGAATCTCGTCTCCGATGACTACGAGCCAGAGGCAAGTAGCGAGTAACAGAAACTACAATTCTGTGGTTATTACTTAGAATTAATGGCGTGGCGGAAATTATGAGCGCAAATGTGCGGGAAAGTGTGATTAATGAATCGCAGGGCGAGTTGTTGATGTGCCACGCCCATAGATGAGTGATGAGTGTTGGGGGCGTGCAGTGACATGACACCAACTACAAATTTATAAATGGTGGCAACAAACAGACACTGCCCAAAAGACACCAGCCCGACAAAATGAAGCCTCACTATGATGAATTATGGTTTAATTGAAATAAATTGTGCACACTGCGTTGGGCGAGGCAATGGCAAATTAATTTGGCATAACTCCAACAGAACTGAACTCAAATTAATTACGCATACGCATTTTCTCTCTCTTTTGTGTAGGTGGAGGGCACATTGTCGGTGCAGCCGCAGGCGAATCCCGTGCGTGGTTTTGAGGAATACTTTCTTAACCTGACCGTGGAGAATAACCAGCGCAATCCGTGGTTTGTGGGTACGTGATATGCCTTTGTTTGACCTGCACAGCAATTATTAATCATATCCACACGCATTTCAGAATTCTGGGAAGACCATTTCCAATGCCGCTACCCGGGCAGCACCAGCACACCCTACAACAACTACACACGCACCTGCACCACCAAGGAGCGCCTCTCGCGCCAGAACACAGACTTTGAGGATCAACTGCAGTTCGTTAGCGATGCGGTCATGGCATTTGCCTATGCCCTGAGGTAAGTCCGCTTGGCCCACAACTCAAATAAACTCTCTCTCTCTCTTACCAAATATATGTATATATATTACCCAATCCTTGCAATCCTTGCAGGGATATGCACCGCGACTTGTGCGGTGGCCGTCCTTCGCTTTGTGACGCCATGAAACCCACCAAGGGTGCTGATTTACTCAAATATTTGCGAAAAGTCGAATTCAAGGGTAAGTTGGCTAATCGCATGTCCAAATTAAGGGTAAATTGGCTAATCGCCAACTATGTGTGTGTGTGTGTGTGTGTGTGTGTGCAGAGGAAGGCAAGCTACTCAAACAAAACTGTGTTTTCTTAGGAGCTCTGCTTGAATTTCAAATTTAAATAAACACCTTAACAGCAGCGTTTCCAGCTGCCAACTAAAACCATATTTACGATCAAAAGTCAATGGAATTTAATTAATTAACTTGATTATATTCATTGGTTTAAACTAATAAATATTTTCATATGACTTATTAGTACGACTGACTGTGTTCACATTCCTTATTGAATACATTTCTAATAGAATCAAACACTTGACCAAGAAAAACAAATAACACAATTTATCAATTTTTGCAGTCTAAGATCATTAAATTATATATCAGCTAAAAAAAAATATACATACACTCTACCAAAATATGAGCCATCTTATTGTTCCTCAAATGGAAGAGAAACAATTAAGTACAATTATGTTTAAAATATTGAACACTTTCCATGGACTGAAAAATGAATTATTCAAGCCACTGCTGAAATATTTAAGGCAAGTTTTGTGGGATAAGTTGGCTAACGGCCTCAGCTCGTTGTGTGTGAGTGCGTGTCGGTGTCATGAGTGTTGCGCAAATAATTTAAGTGGTTATATCCATGGCGCATATCCCGCGCCCGTCGTCGTACTCATAGTCATAGCCATAGAGCCGGGGCTGTGCCCACAATGCGCATTGGCCATGCTTTCGAGTGGAAAATTGACTTGCTTGTCATCGTCATTGAACTCAATTTGAAATTCAATAAATTATACAAGAAAGCCCAGGCCAGACCAGGCCAGGCCGGGTTGGGCCGGGCCAGCCCAGCAGGCAAGTCGCCGACTGACGCAAAACGCGCAAATTGTCAATTTTCTGATAAGCAGAAGCCTGCTCCAGCCACAAGCCTTGGATCCTTCTAGTTGTGGTTCTGGTTCTGGTTCTGATTCTGATTCTGGTTATGGTTCTGGGCGTCAAGCCGTAAACGCATTTAACCCCGAACATTAAATTGTGTACAGGCCTCAGCGGCGATGATTTTCGCTTCGACGGCAACGGCGACGGCCCCGCCCGCTACAACATCATCCACTTCAAGCAGTCCGGAGCGGGTCAATACCGCTGGGTCAAGGTGGGGGAGTACTACGAGGGTGAGCTGCGACTGAACATGTCCGGTAAGTAGACACCTCTCGCAACAGGTGACAGCTTTCACACACACTCTTACAATATTTGTCTCTCTCTCTCTCTCTCTTTCTCTCTATAGAGGTAAAGTTCAAGCTGTTGCATCCGAAGCCACCGGAATCCGTTTGCAGTCTGCCCTGTGAACGTGGTCAGGCCAAGAGATACGTTGAGGGCGAGAGCTGTTGTTGGCACTGTTTCAATTGTACAACTTATCAAGTAAGTGAGAGCTATTTCCCCACCCCCAATTTATTGTATTAAGAAGTACAACGAGAACTACTCAAATGCAAGGCGATGCATTCAGCTGGTCGCCTGATTTGAGCATAAGTGAAACTGGGACTGCGATTTTCCGCAACAAAAGTAGCACAAGTTTCGTAATTTATTTGCCAGGCTTTTGTCCTGATTGAAATGTAATGTAGTGAATTATTGTGAGAACTAGAGAATGAAAAGGTTCAATGCACAATGTCCACGGCCATAAAAAGCAAAGTGTGTAAAACAGAAAGGCAGCAGCGTTAAATTCAATTGAATAACGAGCTGAATCAATCATTTAAAACGAACGAAATTAAAAGTATCCAGCGAGTTGTATTAGAAATGTTTTATATTTTTTTTTTATTTGCTGCAAAAATCCTTTATTTGTGCACAACAGAGAAAACTGTATTTAATGGAGGGATTAACTTTTGTTTCAAGTGCTTGGTTTGCTTTTTCCCCTAATTGTACTTTGTTTGCGAACTTTCTTTACATCCTTTTCATTTCAACAGATTTCTCATTTATACCCTCTAAATGAAATATCAATAACTTGTAGAGTATTGACTACAGAGTTGGGTAAACATATTTTCTAAATGATGTTCGATTTAAGTAATGAATAATTTATTAATTAATAATGGCTTGGATATTTTGAATATATCATTTTAATTATTTTATTTTTACTTTAAACACATGTTTTCCCTGTTAATATTCCTTTGCATATTTTTTGTTTATTCCAATATGAAGATGCTTAGATATGCTTATGTTACACTGTTAGAATATCTGTCAGTCGAGCAAGCCCATTTATTTACTCCTTCTTCCGTTCACTTATGTGGAAAGCATGTAAGCGCTTAAGCTCCTTACGTTCTCCACTCATTATTATTTACTTTAACCTCCCATTTATTTCTCGGACTCGGCAACGTTCAGATTCGATCCGCGCTTCTTAATTACCAATTGCGTGTCATTTAATATTTGTATCTTATTTTCACGTTTCGCTTTTCGCCCGCGCAGATACGCCATCCGACAGATGAAACACACTGCCTCGTCTGCAAGCTGGGCACTCTGCCCGACGCCCACAAGCAATACTGTCGAGCCATTCCAGAGGTTTACCTTCGACCCGAGTCCGCTTGGGCCATTGGCGCCATGGCGTTCAGTGCAACGGGCATATTGATAACGCTCTTTGTCGTGGGCGTGTTCGTCAGGTGAGTGTGTAACTGTGTGTGTATGTGCGTGTGAATGTAATTGTTATTTCTTTGGTTTCGGGCTTCCGCTTTGCGAATGCAAACTGTATATGTGTGTGTGTTTGTGTGTTTGTGTGTATTTGTTTGGTATGGCAATTAAAAAGTTTTATGTCTTTGCGCAAGTTGCAAGAACGCAAGTTCGTTTAATTGGTTTTATATTGGCAAGGGCAAAAATACAGATATGTATATGTATATATATATATATATTTGTATATATAAAGTATTGATAACTATTATAGCTTTATGCTCTATCTCTTTCCTCGCAGACACAACGAGACGCCCATTGTACGTGCTTCTGGACGTGAGCTGAGCTATATACTCCTGGCTGGCATTTTCATGTGCTACGGCGTAACCTTTGCCCTTGTGCTGAAACCAACGAATATTGTCTGCGCTATACAGCGGTAAGTTGTTGTTGGCAACTTGAATATAATCCCGTTAAACAATGCTGTCCGTTGGGTCTGCTTGCAGCTTTGGTGTGGGCTTCTGCTTCACAGTCGTCTATGCCGCATTGTTGACCAAAACGAATCGCATAGCGCGCATCTTTAAGGCGGGCAAACAGTCGGCCAAACGACCCTCATTTATTAGCCCCAAATCGCAGCTGGTGATTTGCACGTGCCTAATCTTTGTGCAGGTAGGTGAAGACAGGATTCAGATGCGCAATCTTCTCTCTCAACCATTTTGCTTCTCTTTGGCGATGCGCTCTTGTTGCAGATACTCATTAATGGCGTTTGGATGGTAATTGCCCCATCACATGCCATGCATCATTATCCGACACGCGAGGATAATTTGCTGGTGTGCGACTCTTACATAGATGCCTCCTACATGATTGCGTTCTTCTATCCCATACTCCTCATTGTGGTCTGCACCGTTTACGCGATACTCACCCGCAAGATACCCGAGGCGTTCAATGAATCAAAGCATATCGGTGAGTCTCATATAATTACACTTAATTTTAATGCACTTCGGCTTGTACTTCATTAATATTATAGGGTTAGGTATATAACACTTAATCTTAATGAGTATCAAAGTAGCATCGTTAAATATAGATAAAGCTTGTGTAAAGATACACACAAGTTGGCATCTTTAAGATACTTATTGATTTTCAGTCTTTACACAAACTTAATTAACATTTTTCCTTGGATTATCTGTTAAAGCTATATCATAAAATGAGCTTATTATAAAATAAGATAAAACTTTAATAACCTTCGATTTCGATTTTATTGTGCTTGCCATCAATTGAATCATTTCAGGCTTCACCATGTACACCACCTGCGTCATTTGGCTGGCCTTTGTGCCGCTGTACTTTGGAACCGCCAATCACGTGCCCCTCCGCATAACGAGCATGTCGGTGACCATTAGCTTGTCGGCCAGCGTGACGATTGCGTGTCTGTTCTCGCCAAAGGTAAGACGACCCGTTGGCCATTAACAATTTATGGCACGTCTGGAAATGCGCGAATTGATTGCCAGTCGAGCGCCGTTAATTGCCTTATATCCTTATTAATAATTGAGGCATGGTGGATCCAATCTGATACCATGCTGATTACATTCACTTTTGCTTGGCTCCTTCATACGCGCTCTTTAATTTCGCATCTCATGCACTTCTCCTTCTGCCACATCTTGTTGCATTATTTAAGGCAGCCATTCGTGACAGACATTAAGTAGCTTTAAATGTCAAGAAGCGAAAATGCAAGTTCCTCCCCGTCTGTGTTTGTGGGTGTGGCATTTGCCCCAACATTTTTAATAAAGCTTCATTATTAGCCATTAAGTTGAGGCAAACTGCAAGTCAAGCTTAATATCTGCAGCAATTTATGGCTGTAGCTTGGCCAAGAATTGGGCTGTGGGTGGTTGGGGATTAGTGTGGGTGGGGTTGGCTGGACTTGGTTGCACTGCTCATAAAAGTTGGCTAACAATTTACTTGGACAGTTTCGAGATTTACAACTTACTTGCCCCGAAGGTGCAGTTCATTTAAATTGTCGCATTAAGTTGACATTTAAGGTTTGCCATAATCTACCAGCTTGAGCTGCACTCAGGGAGTTCACTTTTGGCTGCACACAAAATTAAGTTTGGCAACTCTTTTACTACAACTTTGTACATGCGATGGTAAATTGCTTGAAGCTCTTGTCAATTCTGTGCTTGACTTTACAATAATTCTTAACCTATGCCAACTAAGGAAGCTAGAGTGTTTTTTTTTTTTTTGGGAAAGGGAAAAATTAAAGATATTCCTTAGTCTTTATGTTCTTGGTCAGCATCAACAGAACAATCGATCCACAAGGGATTGTCTTCAAGGAGTTTCAAGGAGTTTAAAGTGGACTCTTTGGAGCTGTAAAAGTTTGACTTGAGATACTTCCAGTTTTCCAAATCAAACAAGTGAACACCTTTTTGAATGCCTTTATATTTATCTAAAATACTAGCAAATTCTGCATCTGTTCGCTGTGCTTAACTCCCCATTTTTAAAAGAATTATCATAGGAATTTAAAAGATTATAGTCCCAGTTTGGAAACCAGCATTTTTTGTGCTTCTGTTGTAAATAATGCTTAAGACTTTCCAAAATAGTTGCATTCCCTTGCAGGTAACTGTCAGGCGACATACATTTGCCTAAGATAGCTCTTTTTATACATTGCCAATTAATCTGTCACTGCGATACAAAAATAAAAAACATTTTTGGGGTTACCTTAAAGCTCGCTTTCCATGCTTGGTCTCCGAACTGTGCTCCTTTGGTGGACCTAGCAAGTTATCATAAAATGTTTTCACCGTACAGGAGCCATTAATACTAAGCGCAGTTGAGTAGTGCTGGGTTTGCCTGGAAAGGCCCGCTCGACTATCAGATTTCGCATAATGCACACACACACACACACATACACATGCAGACATGTGTGTGTCCTCACGCACCTGACTGCCATAAACACCTCAGGCCATAAAAATGCAATTTAGTATTTGCTGTTTTACCAACTACAAAAGGGGCGACAACAAATAGCCGAGCACAAAGCAACCGGGATCACTGAACTAAGGCAGCAAACTAGATCTTAGTCAGAGGGCTGACTGCCCAAGGCCCCAGTGGGGCTGTTGGTGCGGGTGGGGCGGGTGGTGTCAGCTAGTAGGCAACTTCCGAGCACCATTTGCCAGCGAGTCGGGGCCGCCTTTAATGTATTTCTTTGTCGTACACCGTTCTCTTTGCGACGTGCGCCGTGCGCCGTGCGCCGTCTCCGGCTGGTCTTCTTCCTGCGCCGTGTTCCGTTGTTTGTTTGTGGAAGAAAAACAATAATAAACGGCGGCAAATGGCAGGCAAACAATGCGACGACGGCAAGCCGGAAATGGCAACGCGTTACGTAACGCAAGAGCTTAGCGTTACGTCGAGTCGCGGCCAACGCCAGAGAGCGTTGACAATTTAATGGTGCGGAATTGCTGAACGTCACCTCAGTGTCAGTGGTCTTTGATAATAATTACCGCAGCCGCAAAAACGGGAATTTACTAATGGCCCCAGACTTGTTGTTTGTGGGCGTGTCGCAGTGAGAGCCATAAATGGAAAAACCGTACAACGGGGCGTATGATTAATGAATGGCCGCAGCCAGTGTGGGTTCACTAGCTTAAGCTTCAACAAACTACAGTTCGCTTACTCTTTTTCTTTCTCTTTCTCCCCCTTTCTCTCGCTCTCTCGCTCGCTTTATCCTGCAGCTGTACATAATACTTGTGCGGCCGGAGCGCAATGTGCGGCAGAGCATGATGCCGCCACGTTACGGGAACATGCACCGCACCGCGGGAACTGGCCCGTCCTCGATGATGGCCGCTGCGGTCGTGACAGCCGCCACTTGTGCACAGGAGGAAAAGCTACAGAAACATATCACGCCCACTGAAACAGGTAAGTCAATTGGCCCCACCTCCCTCCCACTCCATCCTGCACAGCCGATGTATGCGGATCCTTTGCAGAGCACTCGGTTAAGGCGAAAAAGCTGTGCGAAATGGCCACTCAGACGATTGCATTATCGAGTATATTTGCTTCGCTGGACTGCAATGCCTACAACCAAATACCGTATGCCGATCAATATGTGCCAAATAATACAGCAACGGCCACGCCCACCGCCCCTGCCGGCGCCGAGCCCACTGACGAGCAGGTGGTGGCCAACAACAACAAAATCAACCAGCAGCAGCATGGCCAGCCCAATATCATTGTTGTAGTCAGCACGGCTAGCAAGCAACTAGCCAGCAGTCCGGTAACTGCAACAGCAGCAACAGCAACAGCAGCAACAGCAACAGCAACAACAGCAACAGCAGCAACAACAACAGTAACAACAGCAGCTGTGTCGACGGTCACGGCCAGCGTAACGGATCTAACATCCATGGCGGAAATGGCGCCCTCGGCCACGTCAAACGGCAGCAGGCGAGCGCCGGTGCTGCAGACAAATTTATAGCTAAACGCGCAGCAACTGCAACAGCAACTGCTAAAGGAGCAGCAACGTCAGCAGCAACAGCAGCAACTTGACTTGACCATTTCAGTGGAGCCGGATCAACCGCAAGTGTCGGCGATTGAAGGTGCCAATGGCAGCGATGTTGCAAGCACGGGCAGCGGCAGCGGAAGTGCCACGACGATCCGCAACGGAAGCAGCAAAAAACGCGCTGCGATACCAGTTTAAATTTTGGCCGCAGCTAGCCAAGAGTTTAAGTATAGATAGACAAGTTTTAATATGTGCAATGTGGTTTGAAGACGGGGAATTGAAGGTTGAATTTAGTCAAATACTCGCATTGAATTTTAAAATAATTTCATTGTTTACAGAGTCTAAACAATTTTAACAGCATTAATTTAAATAAATTTTATTTATAATTAACCTGTTTTTATTTACTTAACGTCACTGGAATACTAATAATGCATTATTTGTGAAACAATTGTTTGTTTAGGTCATTATTATCTGCATTTAATTAAATTGAATTTTCATTTCAAAAACTAATATTAGAAATATATTATATTTGCTTTAATCAGCACTCTCATTTTATTTTAATTTTTATATAAGTTATTGTTAACGATTTTTTGTAGTCCTAAAAAAAGTTTTAATTCTAGATAAATAAATATTAACTAGGCCAATTCCCTGCCTCTTCACTGCATCCCACTTGGAAAGTATATTGTAAAAAATGTGCAGCAAAAAAAAAGGAAGAAATTAAAGTGCAACAATTTTTTATGATAAGCCCAACGAAAAGTCAAAAGATTATTGTTAGTCACATTCATTGAAATGAATGCGAAACGTTTTAAATGTTTTATCTTTAAGCTTAACTAGTTATAGAGCATGTAGTTTGGTTGCAGTCGCAGCAAAAAGATAACCAAAAAGAAAAATGTGATATGATTTCAAAAATGTGTGTTTTCTAAAACTTAAACCAAAACAAAACTAATCTCCTACTTGCTAACTGTTAGACTGTAAGTTGGACATCTCTAGTTTAAATTTATGTTGTGATTATGTTACAAAGGGGTTGCACGCAACCCCCTTGCAACATAACGGCATTCGGTGGCGTCTTAGCAATTGCGTTTACCGTGTTGTTTGAGCCCAGCAACATGGCAGATTTAATTGTTAAGTGTTAAGTGGATAAAGGCCAGAATTTAATTGTAAGCGTCTTGTATATACACTTAAGCTAAAATAGTTGTACGTTCTGTTTTGTGTACTCGTATTCATTAAACATGCTGCAGTTTAGCATTTCTACCGAGCAGGTTAAAACCTTAACAACACATATTTATTTTAAGGTCATATGAAGAGGTGATAAAAGAACACGCAAATAAAATAAACATAAAGTAAACATTAAAGTAAATATAAAATATAAATGTTAAAAAAGTCTAGCCAAATTATAAGAGTTTTATTGTTAGTGAATTGCATGTGTGTTTAATATTCTGTGTGTATTAAATGTAAATAAGTTGCAAAATAAAGCAAGGAAATGCATATGAAAATACAAGCCATATTTACATATATACATACATATAACTGAATGTCTCTGAAATTATATGTTATATTTAAACATAAACACAAATATATACATATATTAAACAGCTAAATGTTGTTGGGTGGCATATATTTACGAGAACTTACAAAACAAACATTGAACAAACAACTTTCAATAAAATACTAACTAATTCCCACACTTGAGTTTTATTCCGTGCTAAACACTAATGCTTCTCCCTCCGCTAACTTCAGCTCCTGTGTAGCATAGGCGACCCTATGGGAAAACAAAGGAAAGGGTGTCAATGGGTTTTATAACAATTGTCACGTCGTGTTTGTTTACCCCTCAGCTTTGTCGGAGTCCAAGCTGCGAATGAGCAGCTGCAAACTGGCCGGCAAAGTTTTGTCAAACTCAGTCAAATCGACTGTGACAGCTGTCGAGCCAAAGTTGGACACGTACACAAGGCTGGCAGCGCCGGAGAGCGACCTTAAAAAAAGGAAAAAGGTAACCAAGGGTGCAATAAGAGATATCACATCACGATCGTGCAAGACTGAAAAACCCTGTCACCTTTGATCTGATCTCTGTCTCCCGCTTGAACTCACCTCTTCACCACAAAGATGTCCTTGGTGAGTGCCTTATATTTGCTGGCACCATTCTGCAGTGTCTTCGAGCTGCGTCGCAGTGCCACCAGCGCCTTGTAGATATTCAAATGGGAACGTTCCGTTGCGGATTCAGTGGCCACGTTGACTGTGGCGTAGTCAGCAGCGAGGGGCAGCCAAGTCTTTGGACCAGTTGAGAAGCCCGCATTGGTGCCGCTGGTCCATTGAAAGGGTGTGCGAGCAGGATCTCGGGTGTACTGCTCGTAGATGTCCGGATTGGAATTGCAGCCCCAGGGATCGACAGTATCCTCCCAGCTGATTTCGCCATCGGTCATGCCCAGCTCCTCGCCCTGATAGGTCACACTGGCGCCTGGCAAAATCATGACCAGCATATTCATGGCATCGATGTGCGTCAGACCATAGCGACTGGCCGCCCGCCGTTTGTCGTGATTGCCCAGCTAAAAGGAGACTGCGATTTCAGTTCCCTAATTAAAAAATTACAGTTAATTGCTTTACTCACCACCCAATTGGCTGTGCGTCCGGCTGGCATATTTTGCAGCCACAGATCCACAGCCTCCTGCACATTGGCAGCACTCAGGCCGCTCTTCTCCATGACAGTTATCAGGTTGAAATTGAACGGGAGATGGGCGCCATTCACCGTCCGATTGCCGTAGAACTGCATGGTGAACCAGGCGGGCGAGTAAGTCTCGATGAGCAGCACACTTGAGTTGCCGCCGTGAATGCGCTGATAATCGTCGAGCACCTCGCGCCACTGATAGACCATGTCGATGGTCTCCGGCTGGTTCTCGATGTAGGTCATCGTCAAGTAGTCGCGATCCTCCGCATCCTCCGTGGCCCCAGACACGACCTCGTCGGGAAACTGACCCTGCTTATCGGGCAGCACCTCAAACAGTGGCGGCAGCGCATCACAGCGGAAACCAGCGACGCCCTCATTCAGCCAATAGCGCAGCACGCGTTTCATCTGAGCCACCACATCCGGATTGCGATAGTTCAGATCCGGCTGCTGCACTGCAAACTGATGCAGATAGTATTGGCCACGCTCCTCGTTCCATTCCCAGGCGCTGCCCCTGAAGTACTGCAGCCAATTCGTTGGTGGCTCCCGATCGCCAGTCTCAGCATTGATCTTGCCATCGTGCCACACATAATAGTCCGCATATCCTTTCTCCCGTTTGACGGACTTCTTGAACCACTCGCTTTCGTTACTCGAATGGTTGGGCACGAAGTCCAGAATAATCTTCAGCCCCAGCTCGTTGGCTTTCTTGATAAGCGCTCGAAAGTCTTCCAAGGTGCCATATTCTGGCTGTATATCAAAGAAATCGGAGATATCATAGCCAAAATCCACCATAGGAGACTTGAAAATAGGAGAGAGCCAA